>APFE031003373.1:0-28680 GCA_000404065.3 Pinus taeda | reverse complement strand
CATTGATACCATACAAATTGATTTGGTTCCAAATATAAAGTTGCAATGCGTACCTTTTGTGTGTTTTGCACATTATTAAGATCGAAAAATTGCTCCATCTGTAATATCCATGTTGCGGGATCCTTGCCATCAAAATTCCTCATATCGATTTTTGAAATATGGTGGGTCTTCGATCCCACATTAGAGTCTATTAAATCATGATTAACATTTCTTTTGTTCGCATCATGAGTTTCCTTTACAACCTTTTCACCATTAGTAACTATTTCTTGTAGAAAATTTGTCAAATTTGTCTTCAAATCTGCCATGTCTGTCTTCAAATCTGTCATGTCTCTCTTCAATTCTATCTTCAAATCTATATTCAAATCATCCATCTTAGCTTCCATGCCCTTTATCTTAGATTCCATGCCATTTATCTTAGCTTCTGTTAGCTTTTGTGAGCGTGACATTTGTTGCACTTGTTCTTGTAATTTTGATACGTCATGTAGCATTTCTTCCTCTTCTTCATGAGTCATGCTAGGGATTTCAGGTTTCTCACTAGGTGTTTGAATTTTATTTCCTCGGGGCATCCCTTACCAATAATAATGTTCTACTATGCCCTTTGAATTCCTTCAAAATAAATTTTCAAACCAATCTTAAGCAAAAATTTAAAAGAATCCACACACCTTTTTTCACTTTGTAGGAGCTCGATATTGCATGTGATGTATCTCTGTAATTTCATATCATCCAGTTCTAAAATTGTGAGATACAGTAGCCCTCTGTGTCCTCTTTCCAATGTTGCCAATCTGATCCAAATTGGATTCTCCAAGGAAGAGTTATGAAAAATCTCCCATAGTGACCTGATTATAGACTAGATCAGTAGAGCGAACTTGTAAGATGTGCCATGAGTCACTGTTTCAACCTGTAGCTCCAAAAAATATATACAAGAAACTACAGTCCGTCCTCTTTTTGTACCTTCTTATGAAATTTCAATCATATGCTCAGAGAGAAAGTTATGACGATTTTCCCCAGGTCACTTGTTTGGAATGAAATTCAGGAGTCTGCAAGAAGGCCAACTTACTCAAATCATATCTATGCAAATATAGCACGAAACGCTTTGAAATTTGGACCCAAGATTTAGAGCGATTTATTCTCAAATGGGTTTTTTTTTTAGCTTTTGAAACATTGCAGAACAAAAGTTATAGCGAAAATTCCATGATGACCTGTTTGGAGCAGCGAAGCCCTAGAATCCAAACCTCTGATACCAAATATTATGAAACCAGCTCAAGAAAAGATAGAAAAGATAGATCAATGCCTTAGAATTCAGCCTCTTCGAGGGGGAAACCTCCTTTACATTACATAAATGAACAATTCTTGGATGATTCAAATGACAAAACCTCCTTTCTATATATAGGAGTCTAAGGAGTCACAATATAACCCAACCGACCTAACAATAATAATATAAAGCCACAAAAATAACAATAGAGGGATTCTATGGGGCATAGTAATAACAATATGGGGATAATAGGGGTAGAAAAATATTAATAAGGGATTCAACTACAATATTAATGGGGTAATCACTAGTATTATAGGGACCCAACACTCTACACCACTGTTGCCAAAAAAGGTGGTATTTGAAGGCGCGCTCTTAGGGAGCATTCATGCACTTAACATGGAAGATTGAAATCTAGCTGATCACGAAAAATTCCCACAGGTGGCACTTAACAAGTATTTGGTCATGAAATATTATGAAGAGACAGGAGTAACATGGCTGGAGCCTATGAAGTGGGTCGCGAGGGTTGAGAAGGCTAGATTACTAAATATTCTATGGGTACTGCATTTTAGAAGAACCACTATCAACATGGTGTGTGTACACCAATTACTCATATTGGTTCATGATAGGTGTCTCTGGTTGGGAGAATCCATCCCCATCACAAATATGCTGATTCACTGCATCACAAGGTTTCCCTACCAAGGGATGGATCCAACCGAGGAGTTTAAAGGCAAGAGTAAGGAAAACAAACTCATGGATATAATGAAGAGTGAGTTTGGCTTACTAAATAAATCGCGCGAATACTCCATTCACTCCATCAAAAATAAGGCGGTGTAGTTTGCTGCCCAAATTTTGGCCTGTAAGTTCATGAGAAAGTGACACGCAGACGAGGTTTCGATGCTAGTAATTTCACTTGCTGCCCAATGTGCGAATGAGGTACAATACAACTGGGCACAATAACTGTGTAAGGAATTATTGTTGAATTGTCGCGAATCATAAGACAAATTCCCGACTTCTGTTGTTAATTCCCTTAGTTGCCTGGAGACTACCGGAAGGCAGTTAGTTCCCTCCATAGGATGACGACTTACCAAATGCCCCAAAGTTTGCTTCACTATGGGTGACAAAGGATCCTGAGAGGGTCATGGAGATGAAGATGTTTTGGGTGCTGGTAGAGATGGAGCTTTGCATTGTGATCATCTAGAAGCCGAGGCTATCACTAACCTTATTTGAGCAACTAGAGGCCTATGCAGAGTTTAAGGAGGATTTTCATAATGTGTCTATCCATGTGAGGAAGGATCCAAAGAAGACATGGTACA
Organism: Pinus taeda; assembly: GCA_000404065.3. Lineage (NCBI taxonomy): Eukaryota > Viridiplantae > Streptophyta > Pinopsida > Pinales > Pinaceae > Pinus > Pinus taeda. Next base: position 26,115 of record APFE031003373.1, on the reverse strand, counting down.
AGTTTCCTTACCTGGTGAATGAGGTAAATGCATAGGATATTATGGGGAAATGGCCAGGTGAGTGGCTGAAACCATCAGATCTCAGTACGGGTACAAGAAAGGCCAAGGAAAGTTCCTCTGCGTAGGCCATAGGATCGTGAAAACAAAAGGAAGCTAAACAGGTTGCAACTTGAGAGAAATCATCATAGAAAAAGAAGAAAGCTATTGACAAGGAGCACGCCACGAAGGAAGCCACCATGGAGGTTGAGGAGTTGGCTTCACAGCACTATAAGGAAAAGGAGGGTTCCGAAGTTGAAGGAGGTGGGGGCAAGGAGCAGAGCACTCCCTTTAAATTGCAGAAGCGAACCAAGGAGACCACTTCCGGGCCTAGAAAGAAGCATAAATCAGACAAGCAATCACATGTGGATCCAATGGTCCTCACTAAGGGGGAATTAGATGAGATTGGCGATAAGGTACGTGATAAAATGACCGAATTGTGGACGCAGTTCAAGCAACAATACCAACAGGCATTAGGGAATGTACAGAAGGATCTTTGCGAGTTGTAGATTCAAACAGGATGGCTACAAGTGAGCGTGGGACAGGCGAGTGGGATTCAAGTGAACTTACAGCAAGCAAGCACCACTGTACTAGAGACAAATAGGACTTTGGACCTTAGACTTATACCATTACCAGAGGGGTCACTGTGCGCACAGGAAGAAGAGGCGAACACCCAGCTCACACAGGTCAAGGATGTGGGTGTCAACCTAGTAGCACTGCCTACTCAGACCATTCATGAACTACATTAGGGGATCTCAGACAAGCTAAGGGTCAGGGAGTAGTGTGTGTTGTTAGTAATCATCGAAGTAAAGTTGAACAATGAGAAAATATTTCTAGATAAGGCATAGGCGATGAAGGAAAAAGAAGAACTTGCCACATGCAACCAGAACATGGAGGCAACCATTACCCAAGCATGTAATGCGCTACCAGAACTTAATATTCCCGAAGATGCAACATCAACAACAAAGATTCAAAAATTGGCTACCACAGTTAGAGAATCAAAAGAGGAGGTCAACCAAGTCTAATTTGAGTTGCAAATGTAGATCTCAGAGCTACAGTTGAAGTTACGGCCAACCACTCCACTAGAAGTCCAAGAATAGTGCGGAGCAACCATTAAAGAGGGAATGGCCATGTTAGATGCAAAATTCAAGGGCTACACAAAGCTCTTCAAGCAAGTAATATAATTATGGAAGACTCTGCAGGAGGACCCCACTCTACAGAAAATTGGAACAGATATCTGGGAGAAGCCGCAACAATTTGACGAACTTAGTGTGACTGCGTGCACTTTGGTACTAGTCCAACGCTTCGCTCACTTGATAGAAGGGAAACAACTACAAACATAGATTGAGGAGCTGTAGAGAAAAGAGGCCATATTGAAGGCTAGGACACAACCATGAATAAAGGAAGCAAGCCAACTTACTTTGTCAGTCCAAGAGAAGTTGAAGACTATCCAACAAACACAACGGACAATGGGACTCGTGGTGGAAGGTCCTACAATAGAGAAACTGGTTGAGGAAGTGCAATAGGCTGTAGTGTAGGATACTATTGACTTGCAAGTGTTTAAGGTGGAGTTCAGTGAAATCCAAGCCAAGATTTCTACACCATCTGAGTGACTCGACGGCGAGTCACCCAATTTATGTCGGAGGCCTATTGGGATGGGGTCCCTAGGGTCATTATGGTCAAAGTTTTGGTAAATTTTGAAATAGATTTTTGTAGCGAATGTAAAGTCTCCACAGAATGTGGAAGTGGAGTGCAAAGCTAGTAGAAGTCAAAGGGGTCTTTAGTCCTTTAGGTGGGTAGGTGATAGAGAGTTTTAGAGACCCGCCCATGGTCTGCAGACCCTAGTATTGTAAAGAAAATTCTAGATATAGATGAGTCATAGAGATCCTTAGAAGGTATCTAATAGAAAATAATCATTGTAAGGGCAAGGTGCTAAGGCAGTAAAGGTCTGTTTCCTGTACTTAGGCGAAAGGGGAAGGCTCCTGCTGCTGAGTGCACGGAGACCTTGGTAAGTCCGTAGGCTAAGTGCAAAGACCCCTGCAGTTGAGTGTGCAGGGAAAATAAGTCTATAATTAAACGATTATAATTAATAAAGAAAGATTTGGGCTGAATCTAGTGCATCTATGTCTTATTATTTACTTCTACAAAGTTCATGTATCTTTGCTATATCTTATGATTTGCATGAATTAATGCTTATTTATTGCACAAAACTAGTAGATCTATAATCTTTATGCATGTTAAATATAATTAGAAACCTTCACGAAGATTTGTAAGTCAATTAGATACATTTGCATTAAATATTTGTTCAGAAGGATTAGAGGTGTGAAAAGGTAGATCTAAGCCGTAAGGAGCAGAGGACCACATCACATATGCCTCTAGATGCAGAAACCTAGTTCTGTCATCCCAAAATACTGCTTCGGGTGAGACTGCAGCTTGTGCTATGTGGTTTGTTGCCGAAAGGGCCAATAGTTAGGGTTTTGTTAGTTGGCGTAGATAATGTTGAACCTGGGTTAGGCCCCATCAAACCAACAATCATAACCTTTAAGGTACAAGTTAACTTTGACATCCCCATATTTTAGGGTCAGATACATGCGGACGTCTTGAAGCCCCAAAAATTGGGTCTACAACAAGGGGGATACCCACCCAGTCCGGACCTTGGTTAGCAGCTCCTTTTCTGTTTGGTATAGTCGGTGCAACTGGGGATATGGGAACAATTTCCAATATATGTGTGTGTGTGTGTTGAGAATTGATATTTCCTTTCTAATAATTCCCAAGTAAAATGCTTTTATTCTAAATCTAATCTAACTACATGCAATTGTATTCTAATGAACATAAATATCTAATTCTAAACTAACCCAGGATTTAATCTTTCCGTTATGCGATCTAAAATGATTTCAAATAATAATTGGTAATAAAGATCATTCAATTGCTATGAGAAAAGAATTAAATAAAGATAAACCATTTCGTATAAAAAGTTAGACGAAACAATTGTGAAAAACATATCGCATAATAAGCTACTCATATATTAATCATAAATAAATAGCTATCACTGTACAAAAGTTCCAAATGGTAACTCAAGCATTCACACATTCATATATAAATAACTGAAAATGAATATCAACTTAACACATAAGAAGAAATAGTTAAGAGATAAAAGTACCATTTATAACTAGTTCTACTCATGAGCTTCAAGCAATAATGTTTTATCTCTTCTTAATCCAACATCCACCAAGAGTACAAAAGTGCAACATCAGTAGTAGATATTAAAAGCAGATATCAATAAATCCTGTTCCATTCATTCATCAAAACCTCCTCGGAGGGTGCAAAAGTGCATGTTCCGAGGACAAGTTTTTGACAAATTTCAGGACCTTACTCTAAATGCAGGAGAAGGGTTTAAATACTACTAACTAAATATAAAAATAATTTATTAAAAAAATGTAGGATACGATTTAAATGACTATCCTCATTTCAGGAAAAAATAAAGCAAAATTAAAACTAAAATTGAATCTAAAACTAAGACTAACAACTAACTATCTGTGTATCTATTCCTTGTAATCACAAGCATTTAGCATTTGCTTGAGGAGAGTTGGTTGGCTGAGTTCCAACTTTAGCTGTCCTGCGAAAACGGAATCGGAAAGTGTTGGCACCATCTTCTCGATAGAATTGATGATACAGTTGAGAGTCATGCACTGGCTGTGTTGTTTTGCCAAGTACGCCCAGTAAGAATCCCAATTCAACTTGGTTAACCTTTTGATGGATTTTGCCCTTTCTTGAGCCTTCTGTCTCCAGCTTGTCTGTAGATGCTATACATTTGGTAGATATCTACATACCACTTGATGATATACCTGATAAATACCACTGGTATAGAGTTCAAGTTTTGCCTTTCATCTTTAGCACTTTTTTCTACAAATTTCCGAGTTTACAGGCGACTGAGTGATTAGAGGCTTTCCATCTCGAGGGGTTTTTCCTGGCGATGCCACTAATCGAGCATCGGAAACTACCTCCGTTTCTCGATCTGGGCTTCCTTGGTGCGATTTTTGACTCTTGCGCATTTTTTGTTAGAGGATATAGAGCCTAAATTTTGTGAAAATAACGACTCTGTGAGTTCGTGGTTTTGAGTTTTAAATTCTCTATACGTGAGGTCAGCATTATCTGGTACACACTTAACCATGTCCGTGTATGGAAGAATTTTGGGCCAAGCCGCTATCCGATGCAAGAACGAATATGTTAGTTCTGTAATAGATGCCTCAGAAGACCCGTGTGAGCCTGCAGTAGCTGTAACCTCCATTACCTTGGGATTTTCTTCATCAAGTAGACTGTACATGCCTTCCCAAGTAGTAATACCAACATCTTTGTTACATGTGGTTTCCATGTATAAGGGCGTCATTTCTTTATCTTCAAAACTTGGAGCTTTACCCTTCTTTCCCATAATATCCTGAACACTGCTATGTATACTTCTCTGCTCTTTGCTCCTGTAGTTTACAAATGAGGTTAGAATAATGATAAGAAAAAGGTGACAGGAAAGCTTTAAATGCCAAAAACACATAAAATATACCACCTTATGTGAAATGGCTCTTCGATCAGATCAAAACCATACTTTATTAATGATTGCCAGCTAACTCATTGATTAACATTAATGCACATAACTGGGCATCGGTTTATGGAAAAATCTTTTTCGAACAACAAGCCTTGAAGATCTGCAATAAGGCGATTTTGCGATTTGCTTCACAATATCGCAGATCGCAATGTCACAGATTGCAATGTTGCAGATCACAAGGTCGCAGATCGCAATATCGCAGATCACAATATCGCAAATCTATTACGTGTGGTAATCATCCGTTAATTTGTTTTCTGCAAAATGCGATTTGCGACATGCACCATCGCATATCGACGGTTTGAGGCATTTCAGCTTAAGTAATGGTTGAGGCATGCGATGCAATGAGGATCTTTTGATGCATGATTTCGCTTCACAATCTTAATGATTTCGCTTGTAGGAAGGCATTCATTACCTTTTTGTGATGCGATTCTCTTTAAGGAATGATTTTATTCTAACATATCATAAAACTTAAGTCTTTTTAGATTTTCGAGGGCATTCTTCTAAGTTTATGATAGTAAGTTTTATTGAAAAAGGAAATACAAGCATTAATTGATTTTTTAAATTTTTGAATAAGGGTCCCCACTTATTTAGTATTAGTGATAAAACTAAATAAGAAGGGGGGTTGTTGCTGGCCACAACAATTGGCGATTCACTTGAAAGAACCAGTTATCTCTGCTTTTCTTTTGAATTTTCCAAACCTCCAAAACAATTTTTTTTCTAGAAAATCAAACTTTATTATAGAAAGATAAAGTACATTATGCTTTTAGTTGTCTATGATAGTTTGTTTCTTCTATTTTAACTTTGGTTATTTACTTCCTAGAGCTAGTCATTGTATCTACATCAGTCATTACTTGGTTTATAAGGATAAAAAAAAATCCTTCTCAGTAAATCAATTTTAAATTTGCTCATTTGTTGTAGGTAGAGCCTCTGTTGCCAGCAGGCGTTTATAGCGTCGACATGGTTACCTGTTACCCAACAATGATCTTGTATCCCACTTGGAGAAATATACAATTTTCAAAGAGAAATCCATATCCACACTTATTGCTTTCATTTTCTTTTAATCCTTAAAGAACAATGGCTTGGTTTCGTAGCCAAATTACGACAGTGCCACTCACTTGATTTATAGCTTTGCTGAACAAGTTGGCTCGTGATGAGACCCCTTGTCTTTTGATTGCAAAAATCTTGAGTCATTGCCTTGTTGTCGTATGCAGTTTTGGCAAAGTCAGCAAGCTATAATATCTATGATCATGATAAGTCGGCTCGTGATGAGACCTCTTATTATTTAAGTTAAAGTGTATCGCTGGATTATTCCTTGAAGCTCGTAACTCCCTAGGTCATTGTTTCCTTAAAAATAGCTCTGGACAACAATGGTAGAGTTTTTGGAAATAGCTTTTCGACAAAGAATCTTCGTTTTGTTATTAATACCTTTCATTTGACTGATATAAAACAAATTCCCACTAAAGGTCTCTTTTTATCCAAATTTACAAGGTTGAAACTAGTATCATTTTCAAGCTCATAGCCTTTGACTACATCTTTGAATAATAAGGACCAATTTTCTAAATCATTTCTATTTATACAAGCGAAAAAACAAAATCTAAAAGAAATACTTGTCTTTTTTGTGAATTCCAAATGTAATCATTTACAACTGGTTTTATTATGAAAATAAAAGAAAAACTAATCTACAAAAATAGAAGAATGATCTCCTATGGAAAGTATTTTTGGAGGATCTGCTTGTTAATAGGTAAATATTCTCTTTTTCCTGTTAAATCCTGTAACATAAAATTAGATGGGCCTATGATTTCTGCAATTTGGAAAGGGCCAAGCCACATTCGTTGAAATTTCATATGTTTTCCCTTTTCCTCATGAGCCTTGTCCCATTTTAAAACTAGATCTCCCATCTAAAAGTCCTTTCTGGATATCATGTTTGAATCAAAAGAAGCTTTTACTAATGCTTGGTGATGAGCATGAGATATTTTAGCCTGTTTTCATTGCTCTTCTAGCTTAAGTATTTCCAGTTGCCTTAATTGTAAGGGAGAAGTTGGTGCTTCATAAATATATTGAAGTAACGCCAAAGAGGGAATTTCTAGATGAGTTGGAAGAACCACTTCTTTCCCATAAACTAAATTAAAGGGAGAAGTGCCAATGGAGGCTTTTTGCGTTATTCGGTCTGCCCATAAAGCATATATTAAAGACTTGTGCCAATTTTTGTGAGTTTGATCAATGGTTCACTTAATGATTCTGATTAAGTTTTTATTCGTTGATTCAGCTAATCCATTCCCCTGTGGGTAATAATTGGCAAAGTATTTAAGCTTAAAACCTCTTTTGAGTGAAAATTCAGTCATAGCATTGCTAGAAAAATACGATGCATTATCAAACATTAAAGCAGAAGGTAAACCAAACCTAGTGATTATGAACTGATCTGTGAAATCAATGATGTGTTCGGCATTAGCTGCCTTGAGAGGAACTACTTCTACCCATTTAGTAAAATAATATGTAGTTGTAAGGATATACCTATGCTGTTTAGAAGAGTGAGGAACGATCTCACCTATTATATCCAATCCCCATTGATCAAATGGCTGTTCAATGTTGATTGGTTGCAAAGGCAATGATAGTTTCTTTTGTTTCCCAATAGTAGTTTGACAAACTTGACATTTCCTTACGTAACTATGCACGTCTTTGAATAATGTGGGCCACTAATAGCCTGCATGGAGGATTTTATGTGCAGTAGCATCTCCAGCATAATGTCCACTTGCTGGTCCATCGTGGAGTTCCTACAACACATTTTCAGCTTCAGATTTCTCAAGACATCTAAGGAGACAAAATCATAATTCATCCTAAAAAGTACATCGTTCACGAGTTGATATTGCTTAGCCTTCAACCTTAGAGCTCTTTTGTTTGTATAATCGAGGTTTGAAGGAGCATATCTATTCTTTAGATAAAATATGATGTCAACGTATAATGATTCAACATCGTTTAGGCTTACCTCGTACATTTGTATCTCTGCAGATGGTATTTCAGAAATAAGCGATACTCCAACTAGCATTTTGAAAAAGCCTTGACCTTTTACAATACTTGTTGGTTTGCTTTCTACATCGTATTCTTGTAAGGCAGTAACCCAATTGGCTCTTTTCTCACCCACATCTTTCTGTACTAAGATATTTCTTCCCGCTGGAAATGGTACTATGATTTTTGTATGGTTTTTAAGTAGAAAGGGTCTAAAATACTTAATCGCTTTGAAAACAACATAAGCTTGTTTCTCGATGTTTGAATAATTTAATTTAGCCCCTTGTAGATTTGAACTGAAAAAAGAAATTGGGGCTTTTTCCTTGTCTTGATTTGCTTGAGTGATTATCGCAACATATGATTTATCAGAGGCAAATGTATATAAAATGAAAGGATCGGAAAAATTTGGAGTTGCTAAATATGGAGCGTTAACAATTGCTTGTTTGATCAGATTGACTGCTTCATATTCGTCTTGGCCCCATTTGAAGATTGAGTTCTTTTTAATCATTGCTTGTAAAGGAGATACGATTCTTGAAAAATCTGGAACAAATCTCTTTACAAAATTAATCTGGCCAAGGAAAGATTGCATAGCTTTCTTGTTGTGAGGCAAAGGTATTTCATAAATCTCCTTGATTCTGTCGGGATCAATATGGATTCTAGATTTTGACACTATAAATCCAAGAAGTTTTCCTTCACTTAATGCAAAAAAGGACTTTTTTGGGTTAAGTGAAATTCCATACCTTTGACAACGTTGGAAGATTTGTTTTAAGTCTCTGAGATGATTGCCTCGCTTCTTGGAATATACAGTTATATTATCCAGGTAGATTACTACTGATTTGTTTACTAATCCCTTAAATGCGATGTCCATGGCCCTTTGGAATGTGGCACTAGCATTGATCAGACCAAAAGGCATCTTTTGATATTCATAAGTACCCCATTTGGTTCTGAACGTGGTCTTTAATTGATCATCGGGATGGACCAAAACTTGGTTATAGCCGAAGAAACCATCTAAGAAGGACATTAATTTTGACCCTGTAACTGCCTGTAATATTTGCTCCATGGGAGGCAAAGGAAAATTATCTTTTTGGCAGGGTTTGTTAAGATTTCAAAAGTCAATGCAAATTCTAATGTATCCTTTTTTCTTTTTAACGGGAACCATGTTGGAAACCCATTTAGAATGTCGAGCGGGAAAAATGATTTTGGCTTTCAATAATTTATTGAGCTCAGACTTGATCTGGTTTTCTAGATTAGGATGGATCTTTCTCAGCTTTTGCTGGACAAGTTTTTCATTGTTTATCATTGGGATAGTATGTTGAATGATATAAGTATCGTAGGTATTAAGTTCATCATAGTTCCAAGCAAAGACACTTTTGTATTGTTTCAAGAGATGAACATATGCTAATTTTTCTTCAGGAGCTAGGCCAAGGCCTAGGTTGATATTCTGTGGCTTGGTATCATTTCCTAGATTTACTAATTCATAGTTTAGAGTTGAACTTTGAAGTTTTGAATTGGTAGATTTTTTGAATCGATCTTTCAAATCATATAGGTCTTCTAACTTGATTACTGACTTTGGCATAACATTATTAGTGCTATCTTGTTGCAATTGTCTGTCATGTTGTTCCTCATCAATTATCTGATTGGTGTAAGATCCCTCTGATGTGAGGAAGCCTACAATATCAGGATCATTGTTGAAAATTCTCCAATTGGTAATGTTATCAGGAATCGAGGGTCTAAAGATTAATTCGATTGAAAATATATCAGGGCTATAGTCTTTTGAGGGGATGAGCTTGGAAGCTATGTTTGCCAAGAGGTCGGCACTAGCATTCTGGAGTCTGGGAAATGATGAAATATTGAATGCTATAAAATGTTCAGTTAGATATTGAACTAAAGATTGGTAATGCTTTAAATGACTTGGTAGACAATGTACAGTATTTCGTACCTGTTTGATAACAATTTCAGAATCTCTGAAGACTTGTAGATATTTGATGTCTAATCTAATTGCTTTGTATAATCCTTGGACTAAAGCCTCATATTCTATAGTATTATTGGTGAAATCGAACTCAAGTCTACAAGTTAGTGTAGATTTTTTTCCCTCTGGACTGATTAATACACATCCTGCTCCTGCTCCTTCGTTAGACTTGGAACCGTCAAAAAATAACTTCCAAAATAAAGATTTATTTACAGGAATATCTATAAAATTAATACATTTAGAATTATCTATTTGAGAAAAAATTTCTACTTGAGATAAAACAGAATGTTCTAAGTAAGGTGAAGTGTGAGCATTAAAATTTCCTAAGAAAGAATCAACAGAATAGTCGCCAATTATATTATTGTTGTATGCTACTGGTTCATTTTCTCCTTCCAATTCTGTTACTATGTATTTTTGATGTCTTTCTTGCTCAACCTTTATTTGATTTTGTTTACCATTGTAAGGGAGCCACGTGTGCCACCAATCGGTTGCAAAGTATCCATGAAGTTTTTTTGACCAATATCTGCTAAGAATTAAGCCATAAAATTTTGGAATATTTGCAGCTAAAATGTCGATAACTTGACATACCTTTGGATTAGATGACAGTCTTATGGTAACCTGATTTAGTTCGCTTATCACTTCAACTTGCGACCGATCCAGCTGAACTATGCGCACTCCAGATTTTTGAGGTTGAATGTTCAACTTTGCACATATCGATTTAGGTAAGATATTAGATGAAGCTCCAGAATCAAATAAACAATTATGAAAATTTTTGTTGAAAACTTCATAAGTAAGAAGAAATGGGGGAGTATCAGATCTTGACCTTCCTCCAATTAAAGCGATATCGTTTGGATCAACTTTATTAGTCACGTTATTTGGAGGTCTTCCCATCTCATGGGAAGCTTGAGAGATTATAGCAATGGGCAGAGGTGCAAGTGGTACTGCATGTAATTCTTTCAAAAGTACTTTTTGTTGATGTTTTAACTTGCTCAATTCATAAAAAGTAATATTAGCCCTAGTCTTCTTCATGTCTTCTATGATATTATACTCCATTTCATCTGAAACAATCAATGTTTTAGATGGAGTTGGTGAATCTATTTGGACTGGGCTTGTTTGGGTCGCTTTGGGTGTCATTTTCTTAGCTGTGACTTTATCCTTAAGCATTGAGCTTGTTCTCTTTGGCTTAGGAGTAGGTTGAGGAGGATCGAGTTGATTTCTACTTCGAGTGCTAACCAGCGATGCCTCTTGATCCTCTTCATCTGGGAGGATGAAATCCCACATACCTTGTACCTCTACAACTTCTTCTTCATCGGTAGGCTCTTCGGTAGCAATTTCCTCTTCTTCTTCTTCTCATTCAGCATTTGTAATAGCATTGGGAGGCTTTGAATCAGTTGAAGGATTTATTCTATAAGGCTTGGACAGTTTTTTAGAAGAAGTCTCTACTACTTGTTTCTTAATGTCAACCATTTCGTTAGACATGTTTTTCAAAACTTTCTATAATCCTTCTAAATTGAATGGTTCTTTTGATTTTTTTTTCTTGGGATCTTACTTAAAAGTAACCTTCTTAGATTTTCGTTCATCAATGGTGTTTTTATTTTCTAAGGCTATGATACGTTTCTTTACCACTATTGCTTCCTTCACATTATCAGCTAAATTTTTTTTATTAGCCCTATCAACGAAGATTTCTATGTTTGATGGTAAAGCAAAGATGTACCATTCACTTTGCACTTCTTCGCTAGGCTTCGAAGCAGTAGGAATTTTGCTCAACAGTTTATTGAAATGTGAGTTAAAATCTTTGATAGGTTCCTTTGACTCAGCCCTAAGGTTAGACAAGTCATTGATCAGTGTCGCAGTAGACTTGTCATCACCGAACTTAGTCAAGAATTGTTCTTGGAAGATATCCCAACTAGTGATAGATCTAGATGGTAATGAGAAATACCATGTTCCGGCTGCTCCTTGCAAAGTGTAAGGAAAAAGTCATATGACAACGTCTTCATTAGTAACTCCATTGAGATTTATAGATAACATAAAGTTGTTTATATTTTCTTTCACTAGCATGCCTGCTTCGGGATTAAACTTAGGCAACCATTTTTCAGGATGGGTCGGTATTTGACTCAAGGGCGCAGGCATTGAGACTGCCCCTGGTTTATTCCATGGAGATTGGGCCATCGTTGAACTACTAACAGATGAAAGCACATAAGATAATCCCTGTTTTTGGGAAGATGAGGATATTATAGTTCCAGATGATTGAAAAGGAGATGTGGAAGTTCCAATGGATTGGTGGATAATAGTCTGAAGTGGAGGGGTGGATGGCTGACTTCGCGGTGGAGAGGTTGAGATGGATTATGATGATGATGAAAGAGTCTCGCTATCAGACCCTTTAGGTGATTTCCTTGCTCTCTTCCTTGTAGGTAAAGGTAACTCAGTTGGCTCAATACCAAACTTTTCACTCTTTAATCTGGTGAAAGGATGAGCAGGGTTATATTGCGAAGTCACACTCCTTGAGATTTTTCAGATCTTTGAGGTGATATAGAAAATCGCTAAAGTTTATGGATCAATGATTCAACTTTAGGAGGTTCGATAGTAGATTTCTCTGAAATGTTCAGGTTTGTCACAATGGCTGTTGTTCTTTCAACTTCTTGCTCAAGATTTAAAGATTCTAAGTGAAATGGAGATGTCAGGGGAGATGGTGAGGGTGATTTAATCTCAGAATGGTATTTAGATTTAGATTTACTTTCCATTCAAAGTTCGGGGCCCTCCTTCTAGCGCCAAATATGTTGAAGCCCTGAAAATCGGGTCTACAACAAGGGGGATACCCACCCGGTCTAGACCTTGGTTAGCAGCTCCTTTTCCATTTGGTATAGTGGGTCCGACTGGGGATATGGGACCATTTTCCCAATGTATGTGTGTATGTATTGAGGATATTTCCTTTCTAATAATTCCTAAGTAAAATTATTTTATTCTAAATCTAATCTAACTACATGCAATTGTATTCTAATGAACAGAAATATCTAATTCTATACTAACTCGTGATTTAATTTTTCCGTTATGTGATCTAAAATGATTTCAAATAAAAATTGGTAATAAAGATCATTCAACTACTATGAGAAAAGAATTCAATAAAGATAAACCATTTCGTATAAAAAGTTAGACGAAACAATTGTGAAAAACATATCACATAATAAGATACTCATATATTAAGCATAAATAAATAGCTATCACCATACGAAAGTGCCAAATGATAACTCAAGCATTCACACATTCATATATAAATAACTGAAAATGAATATCACCTTAACACATAAGCAGAAATAGTTAAGAGATAAAAGTACCATTTATAACTAGTTCTACTCATGAGCTTCAAGCAATAATGATTTATCTCTTCTTAATCCAACATCTACCAAGAGTACAAAAGTGCAACATCAGTAGTAGATATTAAATGTAGATATCAATAAATCCTGTTCCATTCATTCATCAAAATCTCCTCGGAGGGTGCAAAAGTGCATGTTTTGAGGACAAGTTTTTGACAAATTTCAGGGCCCTTCTCTAAATGCATGAGAAGGGTTTAAATACTACTAATTAAATCTAAAAATAATTTATTACAAAAATGTAGGATATGATTTAAATGACTGTCCTCATTTCAGGAAAAAATAAAGCAAAATTAAAACTAAAACTGAATCTAAAATTAAAACTAACAACTAACTATCTGTGTATCTGTTCCTTGTAATCGTAAGCATTCAACATTTGCTTGAGTAGAGTTGGCTGGCTGACTTCCGACTTTAGTTGTCCTGTGAAAATAGAATCGGCAAGTGCTGGCGCTATCTTCTTAGTAGAATTGATGATACATTTGAGAGTCATGCACTGGTTGTGTGGTTTTACCAAGTACGCCCAGTAAGAATCCCAATTCAACTTGGTTAACCTTTTGATGGATTCTGCCCTTTCTTGAGCCTTCTATCTCTAGATTTTCTGTAGATGTTGTACATTTGGTAGATATCTACATACCACTTGATGATATAGCTGATAAATACCACTGGTCTAGAGTTCAAGTTTTTCCTTTCGTCTTTAGCGCTTTTTCTACAAATTTCTAGGCTTATAGGCGACTGAGTGATTAGAGGCTTTCCATCTCGAAGGGTTTTGCCTGGTGATGCCACTAATCACACATCAGAAACTACCTCCGTTTCTCGATCCGGGCTTCCCTATTGCGATTTTTGCCTCTTGTGTGTTTTTTGTTAGAGGATATAAAGCTTAAATTTTGTGAAAATAATGACTCTGTGAGTTCGTGGTTTTGAGCTTTAAATTCTCTATACGTGATATCAACATTATCTAGTACCCATTTAACCATGTCCGTGTATGGGATAATTTTGGGCCTAGCTGCTATCCTGTGCAAGAACGAACATGTTAGTTCTATAATAGACACCTCTTAAGACCCGTGTGAGTCTGCAGTAGCAGTAACCTCCATTAGCTTGGGATTTTCTTCCTCGTGTAGACTGTACATGCCTTCCCAAGTAGTAATACCAACATCTTTGTTACAGGTGGTGTCCGTGTATGGCATCCTTTCTTTATCTTCAGAACTCAGAGCTTTACCCTTCTTTCCCATAATATCCTGAACACTGCTATGTATACTTCTATGCTCTTTTCTCCTGCAGTTTACAAATGAGGTGAGAATAATGATAAGAAAAAGGTGACGGGAAAGCTTTAAATGCCAAAAACATATAAAATATACCACCTTACGTGAAATGGCTCTTCGATCAGATCAAAACCATATTTTATTAATGATTGCCAATTAACTCATTGATTAACATTAATGCCCATAACCGGGCATCGGTTTATGGAAAAAGTTTTTTTGAACAACGAGCCTTGAAGATCTGCAATAAGGCAATTTTGCAATTTGCTTCGTAATATCGAAGATCGTAATGTTGAAAATCTCAATGTTGCAGATCGCAATGTCGCAAATCGTAATATCGCAGATCGCAATATCGCAAATCTGTTACGTGTGGTAATCATCCGTTAATGTGTTTTTTGCGAAATTTGATTTGTGACATGCACCATCGCATATTGGCGGTTTGAGGCATTTTAGCTTAAGTAATGGTTGAGGCATGCGATGCGATGAGGATCTTTTGATGCGTGATTTCACTTCGTAATCTTAGAGATTCCGCTTGTTAGAAGGCATTCATTACCTTTTTTCAATGCGACGCTCTTTAAGGAATGATTTTATTCTAGCTTATCATAAAACTTAAGTCTTTTTAGATTTTTTGAGGGTATTCTCCTATGTTTATGATAGTAATTTTTATTGAAAAAGGAAATACAAGCATTAATCAATTTTTTAAATTTTTGAATAAGGGTCCCCACTTATTTAGTATTAGTGATAAAACTAAATAAGAAGGGGGGTTGTTGCTGACCACAACGGGACGATGTAGATAAATGGCTAAACCTGATAGAAGGATAATTTTTTTTCATGATTTTTCTAGTCGGGAAAAAATTACTTTTGCACTTCTTAAAGCTACCCCCCACATCAAGGATTGGTGGGAAACCTACTGTGAAGAGAAGGATGAAAGTACACCCTCAATATTTTTAGCCACACCCACTTGGAATTTATTCCAAGACGCCATCAAGGAGCAATACTACCTTGTCGGGAGCTATGACGATAAATACATAAAGTGGACTACTCTGCATTAGGGAAGGGACCAAGACATGCCAAATTTTACCAAAGTTTTTCATACCCTTCTTACAAAGTTGGGTATCAAGGATTCTGAGAAAAATTTGGTACTCAAGTACTGTGACTACCTACATAGGTACGTCGATGATGAGATGGAGTTATTGGACATCTCCTAGCTTGGCATGATGTATCGATACATTTTCAAGATTGAGCATAAGTTTAAATAGAAAAAATAAGACTTTGGATTTGCGAATCCCAAGCAAGGGAAAAGCACCACCAAACCATAGAGAAAAGGGCAAATCCAAGGTAGGGTGACGAAAGATAAATCGTCGAAGCTGCAAGTAGAGAAGAAGACCACGAAGAAAAATAAGGACACAGGAAAGTGGTGTGAGTTCCATAAGAGCTCCACTCACAACACAAGTGAGTGTTGGGCCAAGCAGTCACTGGTGGCCAAGTTGAAGGCTTCCGAGTGAGACACATGTTTCGACTCTGAGTCATAACCTGAAATGTGGAATGAAAAAGGGAAGCAAATCATTGACGTGGAGCCCAGTGCCACTATGGCAACCACCAAGATTCATAAGATTGAGCCAGAAGACCTAGAGAGGTAGGAACACCTATTCCACTCACAGGTGTGGGCGAAGGGTTCTCTGTTGCATTTCATTGTCGACTGTGGGAGCCAAAAGAACCTCATTTTAGTAGAGGTTGTGAAGAGGTTGGGCCTATCGGCTACAACACATCCAGAACCATACACCATTAGGTGGCTTCATCAAGGACAATATCTCAACGTCAGCCAACAATGTCGCCTTCCCTACAACATCAAGCCCTTTACAGATGAGGTAATGTGTGATGTTGCTCCTCTTGAAGTTTGTGATGTATTATTAGGACAACCATACTTTTGGAAGCGACTTCTTATATATGAGTCTAGACCCCACTCTATTATTATTTATTTGGGTAGTAAGTTATACATGTTACCAGAGGTAGCCCCATGTTTTTCAATTTAATTGTCTTAAATTGTTACATGAATTATCGACCAGAGTTGGTAAGCTTGTAAAGTGCAAGTGCACTATATATTCTAGAAGTCCTTTTATTAAATTAGATTGTTAATGTGCATGATTGAGTTATCGAGATTTAATTCTAAGGATGCAATTTATTCCTATATTATTCTTCAAAGAAAATGGATTTTAACACATTGAATAATCCCGCTCTTTTCTAATGAAAAAAAAATTCTCTTTATACTTGCTAAATGAAACTTAAAGGAAAATCACACTATCTTATTAAGAAAACTTACCTGATATATTGCAACACAAATTTAATCTCTGAAAGCAGAATTAATCATCTAACATTCTAGCAATCCTTTGCATAAAAACTAAAAGACTTAATGTAGTCATAGATTTATTGATGTACTGGTTCTATTTCTGGTATTTTTTGGCCTCGGCTATGAACAGGTGAGATGACAGTAGGTGATAGAGTTTCTATTTTCTCTTCTTCCTCTAAATTAACCACATATGTAGATTGTTGAGATGGTTTTTGATTAATCTTTGTGCTTCTTATTACATATGATGGAAAGGGTTTTCAGTTTGAACTCTTTTCTTGGATGTGCTTTTTTCCTTTTTACTGGCTTTATTTCTTCTAACAAATAGTCTTCCTAGAATTTCTGCAATAGGAGCATCATATTTTGACTGTTCTTTTGGTTTTTGTTGAGGTAAGTTTTTAATAGGATTCTCAGATATTCTCTTCCTTCCTCTTTTTGCTTTGATGCTGCTAGGTGACTCTTGATCCTCCTCAAAATGATTCCTAACTAGGAAGATATCCCTATTATCTCCTAGTCTTTCAAGGTGAAATTCAATGAGTATTTTAATAAGGTCGTGGTGATAAATAGTGTTTTCTATGATTTGAATCCTTTTCTGAACATCTCCAGACATTTTCCTTATGCTATTTAATAGAAAATAAGGAAGATTTATTTCATTCTCTTCGAGAAAATGTATCATCAAATGAATGTGGTAAAAGAACATACAACCAAATCTTCCTTCACAGGTGCAAAATTTCTAAATGACTAGCAAAATATTTCTCCATTTACCCCTAAGTGATTTATTGAGAATTCCTTTTTTAAAAATAGTGATAGTAATACCCGGGTTTTTCAAGAAGGTCTTCCATTCTTCTCCTTCAATGCCCCTATTCTTAAACTATTTCTCTCCAACCCTTGACAGTCCAGTAACTTCAACAATAAGAGATTATGTCACTGCAAATTTTATGTCTCAAATTTTAACCTCTACACCATCAAAATATCTGGAAAATGATTTAGTCACTTCCTTTTTAAAACCATCAAACTTTTCCACAAACTCTAGCCATTGTTTTTTCTGCAACATTTCCTTCACCTACAGATATCCTTCCATGAATTTTCTTCCATTTGGTTATGTTCTTACTATGATGCCCATCATTGAGAATTTTTACCTCAGAATTCCCTTCTTGACAGGGTATGAGTTAGGGTTTCGGGATAATGGCTTTGGTGAGAGTATAAAATAGAGCAAGGGGAGAAACAATTGAAGTGATCGTTAGGGTATGAATGGATGTGAGTTGGGTGATTTCAAAAATGAATTCGGAGTTTGAGACAAGTGTTGTGTAATGATGAGGAATGAATGGGTGATTTATGACTTTTTATTTGATATGAAAAGGTATTATCATTTCAATTTCGGCAATGATGGTTTTTTAACTGGCGGTATATCGTCATTATAATTCATACACTAATGTTTTGACCCTTATTATTAAATTAAATATTTGCATACATTTTGAATTGATGATTATAACATTTGATTACTCCTTTTTGTATTGCCTTCAGGCGCTTTTGAGGATGGACTTGATCATTTCTTCAATTTCTCCTATTAGTACTCCTTGTCAAACATCAGCTGCATAATTCTGTCAAAGCTGCAGAATCTTAGCAATTATGTAGCTATTTTTTTCTACAAAGAAAAAGAGGGACAAAAAGAAAATGGGAATGGTAAACAAAATTTAGAATGCCAAATTTACTTGGTTTTCACCCTAAATTTTCTGTATAAACATGCCAACAGTGTTGGTTTTCATGTTTATAAAAATTTATTATATTTATTATCATTATTTTTTTTATATATTTCTTTTTAGAAAATAAAAAGACTTATGAGTCAAGTTGGAGGAGAGGGAAAAACCTTCTTAACCAACTGGAAATCAGTGTTGTCTTGCAAATGTTTGATAAACTCCTCCTTTGTCAATGGCTTATGATAGATTCTTAATCTATGACCATTCACAAGAAAAATTGGTCCTTTCTTCATCAATAGTTTTGATCCTAACTACACCATTATCAAATAGTATTTCAATCTCATAGGGCCCATGCTAATGAGTTTGAAATTTCCCTTGGAAATATTTGAACTTTGAATCAGAAAGTAATGCCCAATCTCCTGGATGGAAATTTCTTTCTTTGATATATTTGTCATGCCATTTGGATCTTTGTTGTTGAACTAGATTGGTTCTTTGGATTGCATCTTGTCTTATCTCATCAAGTTCATTTAGCGGCTCCATTCTTTGTTTTTGTGCCTCTGAGAGATCAAGACCCAATTTAACTATTGTCTTGAAAGTTTTTACTTGTAACTCAATAGGAAAAAGGACTTGCTGCCCATAAACAAGTTCATAGGGAGTATGCCCTATAGTGTTTCTCCATGTGGTATGGTATGCCCATAAATCTTCTCGAAGCTTTTCTGCCCAGTCTCTTCTATGCAGATGCACAAGTTTGGTGAGAATTTCTTCAATTCCTTTATTAGTGGACTCCACTTGTCCATTTTCTTGTGGATGGTATGGAGTGGACTTCCGATGTTTGATTTTGTACTCCTCCATTATCTTATGTACCAACTTGGATGTGAATTGAGTACCTTGATCTATTACAATTTTCCTTGGGACACCAAATGCTGGGTTGTGTTATATTCTTTCCATGACTAGCTCTCCTAGTTAACGAGGGGGTTAGAGGGAGGTAATTAGCCCCCCTCTACAGGGTTTGGGGCAGTGCCCCAGGGAATTTTTTTTGGGACCTTATATTAGGTGGGCGGACTTACCTATGGTTTTGTGCATGGTTTTTGCACATGGTTTTGAGCGCGATGGTTTTCGGTCCATGGTATTGGATGCTTCGACATGTATATATATGTATTGTAACATTGAAAGGAATATAATGAAAAATCAAGCTGGTAGTCCCGGTTTTGCGATCCAGGGGAAAATATCTATGTATATGTGTTTTATGTGTTATGCTGTCACATTGTTTATTTTTTGTGTTTTGGAATTCGCATGTAGGTAATTTTTGTACAAGGTTAAAACCTACATTTGGTATCAGAGTAATTTTAGCTTCAAGGGGATGCCTTTATTGCTGAGGGGTTTCACTCGCTCCTGTGGTAGACCCTATTCAATGGGAGATCTGCGAGATCAATTCTGGTGGTGAAAGATGACGACGAGCAATGGAAATATAGAGATAGAGAAATTTAATGGTCAGAGTTTTGAGCTGTGGAAACTCAAGATGGAGGATCTATTGGTGGATAAAGACCAGTGGATCGTGGTAGATCCAGGTATGTAACCAATGGGAGTGTTCGATGAATAATGGAAGAAGTTGGATCGGAAGGCAAAGAGCAGAATACGATTGTGTGTCTCAGATTTAGTATTGTTGAATGTATCAGGGGAAGCTATGGCGAAGGCTTTGTGGGACAAGTTAGGGACTTTGTACCATCCTAAGTATCTGGTGAATAAAATGTTCCTACGGAAAAAGATGTATAACCTGAGGAAGAAAGATGGAGATTCAGTGACAGAGAATATGAATGCATTTAATACTGTGGTAAGTAAGTTATTGTCTATTGATATTAAAATTTTAGATGAAGATAACTGCATCAATTTGTTGTGTTCTTTACAAGATTTGTGTGATAGTCTAGTTATTGCAATAGGTAGCAATGCAGCTACCTTGTAGTTTGATGAGATAGTCTCATCCTTGCTGAAGGAGGAGATGAGATAGAAAAATATGGAGAGCCATAATGGTGATGCGTTTTCTCTATGTGGACAACCCCATAACATAAACAAAAATAATTCATCGAGTGGGAGATCTAAATCTAGAGGGAGATTTAAATCTCCAGGAAAACCTGTAAAGGTGTGCTGGAAATATGGTAATGAAGGGCACTACAAAAGAGACTGTAAATCTAAAGCTCCTGACAGAGGAAAGGGATATGATGATGCTCCTTCTACAGAGGTGAAAACCACCTCAGATGAAGGTGTGGATGTGTAGTTGGCTTCTTCAAGTACACATGTAGATCATGAGGCATGGTTGATTGACTCAGGTGCATCCTTTCACTTCACTCCCCGTAGAGAGTGGTTTTGCGAGTATGAGAAATATGATGGTGGTGATGTCTTTTTAGGGGATGATAGGAAGGCTAGAATTGTTGGTTGTGGAAAAGTATAGTTTAAGTTGCAAGGTGGAAGGGATAGAACACTTCCGAGTGTTCTGCATATTCCTTCATTGGCCAGAAATATGATTTCTGTAAGCAAGTTGGGTGATGCAGGTGTAAAAATAGTGTTCGAGAAGGATACCTGCAAGATGGTTCAAGGAGCACTAGTATTGATGCGGGGAGTTTGGATTAGAACTCTGTACAAGCTGAAAGGTAGCATTGTTATTGATGGGTGCAACAATTCTATGGTTCCTGAAAGTGGAGCATAAAATCTAGTGGTCTCTGGAGAAAATACCATGATATGGCATCAAAGGCTTGGACATATTGGAGAGAAGGGCTTTTGAATACTTCATGGTAAAGGTATGGTAGAAGGTACGACTAATAGCTATCTAGATTTTGATTTTTGTGAAAATTGTGTATATGGGAAGCAGAATTGGGTGAGTTTCCCTTCTAGTGGTAAGAGGGTGAAACATATATTAGAGCTTGTGCACAGTGATGTGTTTGGACCTGTGAAGGTTCCATCACTGGGTAAGTCTGTGTACTATGTATCTGAAGTCTTTGACATGTTTAAAGAATTTAAGGCTTTGGTGGAAACCAAACATAGAAGAAGATAAAGGTGTTGAGGACAGATAACAGTGGAGAGTTTTGCAAGAAGGAATTTGAAGAATTCTATAATAAGTGTGGTATAGCATGACAAAAGATTACTCCATAAAAACTTGAGAAAAATGGAGTTGCAGAAAGAATGAACAAGATGTTGATGGAAAGGGAAAGAAGCATGCTCATTTGTGTCGGGTTAGGATATGAATTTTGAGTAGAGGCGGTGGAGACTACATGTTACTTGGTCAACAGATCACCTTCATCAACATTGGAGGAAAAGACTCCATAAGAGGTATGGACTGGTAAGAAACCCTCTCTTTCACACCTAAGGGTATTTGGATATGGCGCATATGTACATGTTCCAAAGGAAAAAAGAACAAAGTTGGATAGTAAATATGAAAAGTGCATCTTTATTGGGTATAAGGATGGTTTAAAGGGTTATAAGCTTTGGAACCCAGTAACAAGGAAGGTTGTGTATAGCTGAGATGTGGTGTTCAAAGAGGTGAAAGATGCTATTAAAGATGAAGTCCCACCAAAGGAACCTAAGAAGATAGAGTTTGAGCTAAAGGAGGAAGAATCAGAATCTACAGCAGAAGAGGAATCAGAAGATGAAGAGCCATAAAGTCCGGTTGTGAGAAGATCAGTTCAAGAAAGAAGGCAGCTAGAAAGGTATAGTCCATCTAATTTCTATTCAAATTTTTCTTTATCTATTATTAATGATGATCCCAAAACCGTCAAGGAAGTAGTAGATTCAGAGGATGGCAAACTCTCGAAAGAGGCCATGGTTGATGAAATGACATCTTTGAACAAAAATGAGGCTTGGGATCTAGTGGAGTTGCCGGCTAGAAGGAAACCCATTGGCAGAAAATGGATGTTCAAGAAGAAGATAAATGTAGAAGGAAAAGTGGAGAAATACAAAGCTCAGTTGGTAGCAAAAGGTCATTCCCAGGTGCCGAGAATTGATTTTGGTGATATTTTTTCTCTTGTTGCCAAGGTAGCTTCTATTAGATTACTTTTATCTGTTGCTACTGATTTTGATTTTGAGGAAGAACAGATGGATGCAAAGACAACTTTCTTCACGACGATTTGGAAGAGGAGATCTACATGAAGTAACCTAAAGGATTGGTGGTGAAGGGTAAGAAAGAACTGGTATGCAAGTTAAAGAAGTCTCTGTATGGGTTAAAACAGTCACCAAGGATGTGGTATTAGAAATTTGATACATTTATATGGGGACTTGGCTTCACCAGAAGCAAAGAAAATCACTATGTGTATTTTAAATTAATTGGTGACGTGTTATTTATCTAGTCTTATATGTGGATGATATGTTGTTGGTTGGAAATGATAAAGAAATTATCCAGGATTTGAAGACCCAATTTTCCTCCAAATTTGACATGAAAGACCTTGGTGCTGCAAATTATATTTTGGACATGAAATTAAAAGAGATTGGGAAAAGAGGAAGCTCTGGTTAAACCAGAGGAAGTATGTTGAGACAATATTGTAGAGGTTTAATATGCAGGATAGTAAACTGGTGAAGGTTCCTATTCCTGTAGGTGTAAAGTTATCTGTTGAACAGTGTCTCAAGACACAAGAAGAGTAAGAGTACATGTCCCGTGTTCCATATGCAAGTGTAGTTAGTAACTTGATGTATGCGATGATCTGTACTAGACCAGACATTCCACATGCAGTGGGAGTATTGATCAGGTTTATGTCAAAACTAGGGAAGGAGCATTGGACAACTATGAAGCTGGTTTTTAGGTATTTGCGTGGCACTAGTGATTATGATTTGTGTTACCAAGGAAGACCAAGATTGGACATAGTTTTGGATATTCATGGATTTGTTGATGTAGATTGGGGTGGAGATCTAGATCAGAGAAGATCTACAAGTGGGCATGTGTTTAACCTATTTGGAGGTGCAGTCAGTTGGATGAGTAAGAAACAATATGTAGTGGCACTATTAGCTACATAGGCAAAATACATGGCATCCACTCATGCAAGCAAGGAAGCAATTTGGTTGCAGAGATTGTCTTCAAGTATGGGGTTAGTACACGGAGCTATAAGGATAGACTGTGATAGCCAAAGTGTAATTTTCTTGGCAAAGAACCCTGCTTACCATTCAAAGACAAAGCACATTGATGTTTAATATCACTTAGTGAGGGATATGATAGAAAACAAAAAGGTGTTGCTGGTAAAGGTGGACACTTTGAAGAACATTGCAGATGCATTGACAAAATCTAGAGCTCTAAGAAGTTCTCTTGGTGTAGAGAAACAATGGGAATTGTAAGGCTGGATAAATGACTAAGCTCTCATGTGGAAAGAAAACAACAAGTGGGAGAATGTTGGGTTGTGTTATATTCTTTCCACGACTACCTCTCCTAGTTAACTCGGGGGTTAGAGGGGGTGGTTTTCCCCCCCTCTATGGGGTCCGGGGTAGCGCCCCGGGGAATTTTTTTTGGACCCTATTTTAGGTGGGCAGATCTACCTATGGTTTTGTGCATATTTTTCGCACATGTTTTTGGGTGCGATGGTTTTTGGTCCATGGTATTGGACGCTTCGTGTTAGGCCCCTATACTACTAGTGTAACCCTTTATTGTTATTAGTACAACCCACTTATTATATTGATGTACCCATGTAGTGCCCATATTGTTACTATTGTGCCCCATAAAAGCCCACTATTGTTATTATTGTTCCCTTACATTATTATTGTTATGTCGGCTCTAATTATGTTGTGACCCCTTAGACTCCTATATATAGAAAGGAGGTATTTTCATTTGTATCATCCAAGAATTTTTCATTTATGTAATGTAAAGGAGGTTGCCCCTTTGAAGAGGCTAAATTCTAAGATGTTGATCTATCTTCTCTATCTTTTCTTGAGCTGGTTCCATAACATTCGGTATCAGAGCTTTGGATTCTAGGGTTTCGCTGCTCCAAACAGGTCATTGTGGCATTTTTCCTATAACTTTTTTTCTCCGATATTTCAGAAGCTAAAACAAAAACCCATTTGAGAAGCAATCGATCTAAATATTGGGTCCAAATTTTAGATCTTTTTGCACTATATTTGCGGAGATATGATCTGATGAAGTTGGTCTTTTTGCAGACTCTTGAATTACATTCCAAACAAGTGACCTGGGGAAAATTGTCATAACTTTCTCTTTGAGCATCAGATTGAAATTTCATAAGAAGCTATAGAAAGAGGATGGACTGTAGTTTCTTATGTATATTTTCAGAGCCAAAGGTCGAAACAGTCACTTGTGGCATGTCGTACAATTTCGCTCTACTGAACTAGTCTATAATTAGGTCACTGTGGGAGCTTTTGTATAACTCTTCTTTGGAGAATCCAATTTGGATCAGACTGGTGGCATTGGAAAGAGGACATAGAGGGCTACTACAGGTTTCAATTTCAGAAGTTAAAGATCCAAAAGTACAGAGTTATAGTCGTTTCAAGATCGAGCTCCTAAAATCAAGAAAAAGCAAGATTAGGAAGTTTGATGGCCAGGATCCGGTAAATTGGATACTTCAGATGGAGCAATATTTTGATCTACATGGTGTACCACTGTTACAAAAGGTATGTATTGCATCTTCATATTTAGAACCGGATCAATTTTTATGGTATGAAGGGCTTTGTTCTCGTAAACAACTTGTTACGTGGTCAATTTTCACGGAGGAAATGATAGCACATTATGAGGATACAAAGAGCAACACCTTCTTTAGAGCAACACCACACAATTGGAAAGATTAAAAGGGATTTCTGACATAGTGGAAAGCAAAATTATGGAAACCACGAAGCATACCCCTCACAACTATAAATATGGAAGTGTTGTTTCCCCTAGCCTTCCACAACCTACAAGGGTTACACCACAACAATTGGAAGAAAAAAGAGAAAAATTGCTTTGTTACAATTGTGATAGTAAATGCACTAAAGGTCATAAGTGTGATGAGAAGAAATTATTTTACATATAATATGAAGAGGAGGAAGAAAAGGATCAAGAAACATCAAAAGAAGAGGATATATGCCAGGACCCCACCCCAGAGAAAGAAGAAATGAATCAGACCATATCTTGTAAAGCATTGGCGAGAATTACCACTCCTCAAACTCTCAAGATAGAAGGACATATCAAGAAGAAAAAGGTGCAAGAAGTGAAATATCACATCGAGAAAGAAGAAATGAATCCAACCATTTCTTGTAATTCATTGGTCGAAATTACCACTCCTCAAACTATCAAGATAGAAGGACATATCAAGAAGAAAAATGTTCAAGAAGTGAAAGATCACATCGAGCATCAAGAAATGAATCCGACCATATCTTGTAAAGGACTGGAAGAAATTATCACTCCTCAAACTCTAAAGATAGAAGGACATATCAAGAAGAAAAAGGTTCAAGTGGTGAAAGATCACATCGTGCATCAACAACAAGTTCTCCAACTTTTAAAGGATAATGCCACTTTGGTGCAAAATGAATGAAACAACAGGTAGATCAACATCGTAGTGAAAAATGTTTGATGTAGGTGATTGGGTATTTTTACTGCTACATCTCAAGCAAGCTATTTGTGAGAAGGAAATGTTGGAGATACTACATGCACTTAAAAAATGGTGACCTTACCGAATGGGAAGACACTTCGAGGTAAAAATGGATCATGATAGGCTTAAATACTTTTTGGAACAGCTATTATCTTTAGAAGAACAAAAAAAAGGTGTCACAAATATGTTGGGTTATGAATTTGACATCATCTATAGAAAATGGAAGCAAACTTTTGTTGCAGATGCACTCTCAAGAAAGGATGAGGATGTGGAAGCATTGTTTTATGCTATTTCTATTATC
>APFE031003367.1:0-11108 GCA_000404065.3 Pinus taeda | reverse complement strand
CTTCTAGTCAGTTTTCAGTCTCTTAGTCAGTTTTTATCTGAGTATGGGAATGCCTACCTCAGCGATGATATGATCTCATATATATATTTTGCATTGAATGTTTTTACAGGTTCCAACTGGGCTCTCCGTCAGATGATCCTCGAAATGATAAAGTACTTCACTCTTCCTATATGATAAATGAAATCCTCATCTACTACGGACTTCACACTTTAGGGGGAAATTTGTTACCCAGAAATATCGTCACCTTGATTATTTGCAGTCGGTATAGCTCTATCACCACCTATACCAGCCTCCTAAGCAAGTCTCAAACCTTAGCTCTTCAAAACAAGCTTTAGAAATGAGAGAAAGACATCAAAAAAGTAATGTAACTCTGGTTCCGCACTTTCTCTCACTTTTGCCTGAGGGCCCGCACCTTTTGTTCAGAGTATCTGCGTACTTATACGCTTTGTATGTAAAGGGGAGGGTGCGTACCCCTGTGAAAGTCAAAAGGCGCAATTTTTATCTTTAAAAACTCACTTTGGGTTAATTCTAGATGTTTCTAGAAGGAATTTTGATGTGGATTGTTTGCTCCAAAGTGGTTCATGCATCCAAAAAGAGAAGGAGATAATCCCTTGTTAGGAGGAGCTATCCCTTTGAAGGAGGATTCTATCCCTTTGAAGGAGGACCTAGTAACTGCCCTCCATTCACTATAAATTGACGCATTGGGTCAGTGGCCAGAGAGGTTAGAAGCTGAACTTTTGAGGGTAAATGCTAGTGAAATCAAGACTTCCTATTTGAGCTTAAGAGGAGAGATCACATACCTTTTTGGCCTCATTTGGGAGTGAGTGAAGCTTGTCAAACTAGAGGAGACTTCTTGTTGGACCCTGGGAAGAGCTTGTACAGCGTCAAGGCAAAGGTTGTAAGGTTCTTCCCTTTTGAATTAATACAATCAAGCTCATTTTTCTCAACAAGTATCTCATGTTATTTGTTTCATGGACTCCTTGACTTTCATGTTAAATATGTTTTATAATATTGGTTATTCAGGTGCCATTTAATCATTTGCCTTGTTTGTATTTGCAGGTTTGTGACAAAGGAACTTACTTGGATCAAAGGAGCGAAGGCATCCCCAAACTTGCGTTGGACATGAGGTAGGCCTTAAACACATTTGTTTGCCATTATTTATAAAGCACATTTAGAGAAAGATGGTGTCTGGTTGGTTCGTTTGTCATTAGGTCTTCATTAGATTCTAGGAAGGTCTATCTTGTCTACAAGATCGACTCATTCCGCGTGACACCTCCCCAACTGTGAGCCTATGGGTGGAACATATGTTACCTTGATAATCAACCATGACATCCCTAAGCTTGTAACCGTTAACTTGTCCACCTTCCAAGTGTCTCAACTGGAGAGTCTCCTATTAGCCCATGACATCCAATGTCCCATCCAACTGCCTAGGGTGAGCCTCCCATGCCTTGCTGCATGAATGGAGAGTGTTAAAGGGCAGAAACCAAACCCTCTACCACTGTAAGAAACACTAGAGGGTGATGGGTGGGTATGTCCCAAAGAGTAGTATCAAGAGTCTACTAGAGTTCTCAAGAGTAATCATATAGAATACCCTCTCTCTGTCTTATATCTACTGATAACCGCCTCGAGGCCTTGTCATCACTAAACTAGGGAAAATTTTAGGGGCTAATATTCGTAGGTGGGCTAAAATTCCATGCTTTTTCCAAAAAAAAAAAGATTTTTCCAATTTTCATTTTTCTAAAACTAAATTCGCCCAAATTTTAGAGTATACAATTATTTTAGCTTCAAAATTGCCAATATTATATATATTTTTAATATAAAATAATTAGAAATATAAACATTTTTACAAAATTATCATCAAACATTTTAATTTTTGGAAATTAGGGACTAGTAAGACTTGCCAAGGTTGCTAAACTTTAAGATAAACTTCCATCCTTAAAATTTTCCTTGCACTAAACATGGTGTCCCCAGATTATCAACAATGTCCTCATTGATCCTAGGTGAGTTGCGTCCAATGGTACACCTAATGTCTCCTCGTAGGCAATGCTCCAAGAGCCTGCTGTGCCACATCATGTGTCACTGCATACCACCAAGTACCACCGCACTCATCAACATGCTATTGTACGATGCAACCTGTCCCTGTACACCACTGGATACCCCTGGTTATGGCTATACCATCTTGCGTCTTACGTGTGTCATTGCACTTGTCACTCCTTGCATGTCCTCAATGTGATGCGAGTCACTCTTCCTACCCTACAATGTAAAATTACATGTTGTGGTATACCACCATGCATCTCTGTGCTCCTTTACAGGCCACTACTCCTCGTTGCATAGTCATGCACACCTCTGGGTGTTATTGCCTAGAATTGTGTCTATATGCATTAGGAAACATCCCTCTATATAACACTTGATGCTACAAATTGACTCTGTGCAGTCACGTGTACCACTTCCTACTGTCATACACCGTGTAACATATGGTATCCCGCATGTTCCAAAGTGTCCACCACTCTGCTAGTGACCCCACCATGACACACGTCATGTCCCCTCGTCCATCCTGGTAGACCTCAACACCCTAAATACACTCCTGGTAGAGGGGATATCTCTACTGTGTTGATCCTCTCTAGTCCCTGAGTCTTAAACCTCAATGGGTGAACATCATCTCCATACAATATCTGGTTCGGTGGCCTACACATGCCACCTCCTCCAACTAGTTCCTGCCAGAGAATGTTAATCATCCTACGCCCCCATGCACAACCAACATGCAAAAACAACCAATGGAGTTCGTTCACAAACCACCTAGCCACTAGCACTAATTGGAACTCCCCTAAGGAATGCATGCACTATGCACTGGGTTGACTACCGCATTAATGTCATAGCCATCCTGCATGTCTGATATCAAATAGGAAGCCCCACTTGGATCCCAATGCCAACCTGGGGCTCCAGTACCCTCAATGTCTGAGAGCTCCCACTGAGCTTTACTCTGGACTATGACCATCTCGGTGAGTCTAGCCCACTCCACTGGGTACCAACTTTGAATCTCTCACCATCCAACCCCAAGAGAGGGATCGAATGCACAAAATCCAATACATAGAATAATCTCTCCATCCTGGGAGTGTTACACCTTTCATAGCTCATGTCGCCTCAACTCACCATCCTGGACAACACATAAAATTTTTACGGTGTTTTTTCATCTCTCTCTCCGTAGTGCAAAGGTATTCTAGAAATGTTGCAAGCCCCATCTATATAAGCCCAAAGAAATCTACTATCTAGAAGTACAACTCTGTTGACAGTCTCTGCATATATCTGCTCTAAGTCATTGGTTGGCTCTAAAGAAGACTACTCGTCCTCCTCCACCACGGGCTCAACATGAATCACAAATTGCCCCTCCATGATTAGGGAGAGGTTCCCTTGGAAGAGCCTCGAGATGAATGTGTTGAGGTTCGTAAAGGAATGCAACACTTTCCAGCAGAACAAAACAAAACACACTCTTCTAGTAGGTTCACTGCAACCACTTCCTAGCCTGAAGCAGAAATGGCAAAGAATTTCCATGGAATTTATCACTAGGCTACCACTGACACAGGGCAAAGATTGTATATATGTATTATTTTATCGACTCAAAAAATTCACTCATTTCTTTCCCATACCATCAAAATACTCAACCATGTAGGTGGCCAAACTGTTGTTCAAGTAGGTCTTCAAATTGCATGGCTTTTCGAAGACCATCATCAATGATAGGGATATTAGGTTTAGGGCAGCCTCTAGCAGGAGCTATTCAAACTTGTGGGGACCGAGCTGACACTTAGAGAGATAGATATAGTCAAAAAATGGTTGGAGGGTTATCTCAAGAACTATGTAATGAACCAACAAAAGGCATGGGTAAAGTGGTTGCATATAGGGGAGCATTGCTACAACACCACTTTCCATATGTCCATCAACGTGAAAACCTTAAAAGAATTATATGTATATGACACCCCAACATTTGTAGATAGAATATTTGAGGATATTCGGGTAGCTCTGGACAAGGACTAGATTTACACTTTCTTTTAATGTTGCAACAACCTCCTACCATATGTCTAGAGTCTAGATGTCAAGTTGCAACTTGCAACTAGGGCCAGGGATAACAGATAACCAAAATTTTTAGAAATGTCTAGCAGAACGACAACCCTTCATAGGAGATTTTATAATATTAGTTATTTTTTTAAAACTTGTAGAAATCAAAATATATATATATATTTTTTTACGTGTAAATTTTGTTGAGCACTTCTTTGAGTCTTTGACATCCTAGAGGTCTCTTGACTGGCTGTGACATGTTCAATTTTGAACACTTCCTTTGACTGTCTTCTCAGCGATCTCACTCCAAGCAACGACGGTGAGTATCCACAATGCCTACACAATATTTAATGTTGCAACGACTTGTTCAAATTTGATTTGATGGTATGTATGCAACCTGCCACATCATTAATTGCTGCAGAACTACTGTAGATAAGGCTTGGCCCCAATAACCATCCTTTATGACCATAGCAAATATTATTAGGCAAGCCATATTTCCTATGCTATAAAACTTTTAATGCCCTTAAGAGTACCAACCTCGATATGAGGACCCATCCAGGCTCTGGTAATGTCCATCTCTCACTGGGATGTGTGGGTCCGTTTTCCAATTTCGTCATGATACATACAACAATAGATACACATATGCTACATACATGAGGGTCCTGACAGGACAATCTCTGGTCTGACCATGTACTTAATGCAGAGTGGATTAGACATTCACTTAATGTATTCAATGCCACCTCCACTCTAAGAATTTCAAACTCAGTTTTTGCACTGGAAATTTGAAATATTCAATGCCACCTTTTCTCTGAGAATTTGAAGCTTAGATTTTGTGGTCGAAATTTGAAAACCCGAGAAATTGAAATTTATATAACAACTAAGCCAATGTCTTATTTTAGCTGCTGTGTTCAATGGGAAGATATGTGTGTTGTGTGTCTTCTCTATTGTTTACAACAACCCACTAGAATTTTGTAGGTTTTAACCCCGTACAGAGATTACCTGCATACGAATTCTAAATCACAGGAAAAACAAAAATGCGAGAGCATAACACATAAAACACATATACACAGAGATTTCCCACTGGATCTCAAAACCGAGACTACCAGCTTGATTTTTCATTATGTTCCTTTCAATGTTACAATACATATGTATACATGCCGAAGCATCCAATACCTGGACCGAAAAAACCATCACGTCCAATACCATGGACCAAAAAACCATCGAATCCAATACCATGGACCGAAAACCATCGCGTCCAAAACATGTGCGAAAATCATGCAACAAAACATTAGGTGGGTCCGCCCCACCTACATCGGGTCCAAAGCCAAAAATTTTCGGGG
The DNA here is from genome assembly GCA_000404065.3 of Pinus taeda. NCBI lineage: Eukaryota > Viridiplantae > Streptophyta > Pinopsida > Pinales > Pinaceae > Pinus > Pinus taeda. The sequence continues at coordinate 5,718 of APFE031003367.1, read as the reverse complement.
GCGCTGCCCCGGACCCCATAAAAGTGGGGTTACGGGTACCCCTAAAACCCCCTGTTAACTATGTGGAAAGAAAATAACACAACCCAACAATCTCCCACTTGTTGTTTTCTTTCCACAGGGGGCCATAGGAGAGCTTAGTCATTTTTCCAGCCTTGAAACGCCCAATGTTTCTCTACACCAAGAGAACTTCTTAGAGCTCACAGATTTTCTCAGTTCTCTCTCTGACTATTGATCACCACTGTAACCACCAATAATACAAGGTCCCAAATGTACCATTGGGTCATCCCCAATCTCATCACTATCTCGACATGAAGGAATCCATCGATACGAAGATCCCAAGCCATCCTAATCAATGTGAAGCACACCTTTCTCCACTCACTATCCAACTAGATACATGTACCAGAAGCCCTCTGCATACTAGCAATAAGTAGAGCATCATGATAATGTAGGAATCTGCCCAAATCCCCATGAAATTTCCCTATTGAGTAGTCCATCTCATGCACTACAAGAGTAAACTCCTGAAGATACAATCCAATCCTAGTGGGATTGAACCCTCATCTACTCAGGCCTCCCCTAATCTCCTCCTGTCGATCACCCTGCCACACTGGTGAAGTCCCCCACACCATTAATGAATCACTAAAACCAAATGGAATATATGGATGATCTTCCCCAATAGAAACTAGCTCACCTCTACAGGTAGCTGAACTACTCAGCCGTGTTATGCCAAAATCCCCTGCCCGTCGCAAAAGGAACCTATCTTGGTGACATTGTGACACTTTGGTCGTTAATGACTACCTAGTATGCTCCTACCAAAGCCTCCTCTCCCATAACCCCCGACCATCATCTATGTGATGATTGAGGCTAGGCCAATCTTACCAAAGTGACTCAACGATGCTAGCGCCTATCTTGAGCTATAATTTACCTCATCCTATGGTGAGAGCTTTGGTGATCACCCATTTGTCTGCTTGTGAATGAATTAGTCCACCTGGTATCCTGACCATACTCACTGAGTAGTGAAGTATCCCAATAATCCACTGGATCCCTGGATCCCATAACCATACTCGAGGTTCACAACCCCCAAGGGCCAATCCTCTTTGCCTGCTGCTATATATGTTGCTAGCTGTTGGGACCCCTCTGTGCCCAGTCTCTACCTCCCGTAGGCATCCAATAGGTAGTCATTCAACATCAAGAACCCGTGCCTTGAATATCCAACTACTATGTGCCTGCCAAATCACACAACGAGATCTATTATCCCATCTCGTGATGATGTGCTTGGGTACTCTCGGAAGCCTAGGCATCATCCTGCCAACAAGGAATACCATCCTTTTCACCTCATGCTCACCTAATTCCTCGATCTATCTAGTTGAAAAAGCACCATGTAACTCCCTCTCAGTCACCTCCCCAAGTGTGAGCCTATGGGTGGAACATATGTTACCTCGATAATCAACCATGCCATCCATAAGCCTGTAACCATCAACTTGTGCACCTTCCAAGTGTCTCAACTAGAGAGTCTCCTCTCAGCCCATGACATATGGTGTCTCATCCAACTGCCCTGCTGCCTGAATGGAGAGTGTGAAAGGGCAAAAACCAAACCCTCTACGACTGTAAGAAACACTAGAGGATGATGGGTGGGTATGTCCAAAAGAGTATTATCAAGAGTCTGCTAGAATGCTCAAGAGTAATCCTATAGACGACCCTCTCTCTGCCTCAGATCTACTGATAACCTGAGGCCCTGCCACCACTAAACCAGGAAAATTTTAGGGGCTAATATTTGCAGGTGGGCTAATATTCCATGCTTTTTCCAAAAAAAAGATTTGCCAATTTCCGTTTTTGTAAACTAAATTTGCCCAAATTTTATAGTATAAAATTATTTTACCTTCAAAATCACCAATATTATATATTGTTTAATATAAAATAACTAGAAATATAAACATTTTTACAAAATTATCATCAAAGATTTTAAAATTTGGAAATTCGGGACTAGTAAGATTTGCCAAAGTTCTAAACTTTAAGATAAACTTCCATCCTCAACAATGTCCTCATCGATCCTAGGTGAGTTGCGTCTATTGGTACACCTATTGTCTCCCCGTAGGCAATGCTCCAAGGGCCTGCTGCGCCACATCATGTGTCACTGCATACCACCAAGTACCACCGCACTCCTCGACATGCTACTGTACACTGTAACTTGTCCTTGTACACCACAGGATAGCCCCGGTTATGGCTATACCATCTTGCGTCTTGCTTGTGTCAATGCACTTGTCACTACCCGCATGTCCTCAATGCCATGCGAGTCACTCCTCCTACCCTACAGTGTAAAACGACATGTTGTGGTATACCACCATGCATCTCCATGCTCCTCTGTAGGCCACTGCTCCTCATTTCATAGCCCCGCACACCACTGGGTGTTATTGCCTATAATTGGGTTTGTATGCATTAGGAAACATCCCTCTATATAACACTGGATGCTACAAACTGACTTTGTGCAGTCATGTGTACACCTTCCTACTGTCATACCACCCTGTAACATATGGTATCTCGCATGTTCCAAAGTGTCCACCACTCTGCTAGTGACCCCACCATGACACACGTCATGTCCCCTCATCCATCTTGGTAGACCTCAACACCCTAAATCCACTCTTGGTATAGGGGATATCTCTACTATGCTGATCCTCTATGGCCCCTAAGTCCTAAACCTCAATGGGCGAACATCGTCTCCATAGAATATCCGATCGGATGGTCTACCCATGCCACCTCCTCCAACTAGATCCTGCCAGGGAATGTTAATCATCTTGTGCCCCCATGCACGACCAACATGCCAAAACAACCAATGGAGTTTTCTCACAAACCACCTGGCCACTAGCATTGACTGGAACCCCCCTAAGGAATGCATGTGCTCATGCATTAGGTTGACTACCTCATTAATGCCATAGCCATCCTGCATGTCTGATATCGGATAGGGAGTCTAGCCCACTCCACTGGGTACCAACTTAGAATCTCTCGCCATCCAACCCCAAGAGAGGGATCGAATGCACAAACTCCAACACATAGAACAATCTCTCCATCCTAGGAGTGTTGCACCTTGTGTAGCTCATGTTGCCTCAACTCACCATCCTGGTCAACACATAAAAATTTTTAGGGGTTTTTCATCTCTCTCCGTGGTGCAAAGGTAGTCTAGAAATGTTGCAATCCCCATCTATATAAGCCTAAAGAAATCTACTATCTAGAAGTACTACAAGTCTGTTGACGGTCTATGCATCTATCTGCTCTAAGTTAGTGGTTGGCCCTAAAGAAGACTGCTCATCCTCCTCCACCATGGGCTCAACATGAGTCACAAACTGCCCCTCCATGATTAGGGAGAGGTTCCCTTGGAAGAGCCTCAAGATGGATGTGTTGAGGTTCGTAAAGGAATGCAACACTTTCTAGCAAAACAAAACAAAACACACTCTTCTAGTAGGTTCACTGCAACCACTCCCTATCTTGAAGTAGAAATGAGAGAGAATTTACATGGACTTTATCACTAGGCTACCACTGACGTAGGGAAAAAACCATATATATATATATATATATTATTTGATTGACTCAGAAAATTCACTCATTTCTTTCCCATACCATCAAAATACTCAACCATGTAGGTGGCCAAATTTTTGTTCAAGTAGGTCTTCAAATTACATGGGAAGACCATCATCAATGATAGGGATAGTAGGTTCAGGGGAAACCTCTAGCAAGAGCTATTCAAACTTGTGGGGACCGAGTTGACACTCATTACTACCTACCACCCACAGGTTGATGGAGAGATAGAGATAGTGAACAAATGGTTGGAGGGCAATCTTAGGAACTATGTAATGAACCAACAAAATGCATGGGTAAAGTGGTTGAATATAGGGGAGCATTGCTACAACACCACTTTCCATATGTCCATCAACATGACAACCTTGAAAGAATTAAATGTATATGACACCCCAACATTTGTAGATAGAATATTTGAGGATAATCGGGTAGCTCTGGACAATGACTAGATTTAGAAAAGCCAATATATTTTAAAGGTCCTCAAGGAAAATTTGCACACGGATCATAATTGGCACAAAGTGTACACAAACAGGCATAGAGTGGAGTGAAACTTTGAATTGGGAAATATTGTATACCTTTGTCTTTAGCCCCACAACCAGTCATCACTCAAGACAAAGGTGGTGGAAAAGTTGAAACCCAGGTTCTACAAGCCATACAAAATCATGAGACGAGTAGGGGAAGTGGCTTGTGACCTTTATCTTCTTGAAGGCTGTAAGATTCACAACCTATTTCATGTATCATGCCTTAAAATTGCCCTAGGACAACATGTTATCACTTCCACAGAGCATCCACCATTGAATGAGGAGGGAGAGTTGATTTTGGTTCTAGAAAAGATCCTAGAGACAAGGGAAAGGAAATTGAGAAGTAGGAAAGTGAACGAGTACCTGGTAAAATGGAAGGACTTACCCATATAGGATGTCACCTGGGAAGATGAGCAAGTGCTAAAAAATATTGACTTCAAATTTCTCAAGGACAAGAAATCATGGGCAGGGAGAACTATCTTTCCCTGATGATTTAGGAAGCATATGATAGATTCCACTAGCCTAACATGGTTCCTGTAGGCTAAGGCATGGAAAAATTTAATAAGGGGACTTGATTTTCCTAAGTGACATTATAAAAGTTTGATTGGTGATAAGGGGGGCATTTCCTAGGCAAGTGAAAAGTGACTTTATAAAAGTTAAAATGGTTAAATGGTGGCAAAAGTGGTCACAACTTTGTAAAAGACAAAAAGTAGGATACAGTCCTCATTCCTAACTTGCATATTGAGAAAATGAACTCTTAGAGTTTTTTGGAGAAGGGACTTAGGGTTTGGAAAACCCAAGAGTGAAATCACTTAGATTTCACCATTGTGCTTTGGTGGAGAAGATGATTTGCAGGAGATATTGAAATGGAAGAGGTATTATCAATTGATTTATTTTCTTGTATTGCGTTTTTATCTCATTTTTTACAGGCTGGGAAATACCCATGAAAACATCAAGTTTCCAAGCCACTATGGGTAGAAGTGCTAGGCAAAAGAATGTCTTTGGAGGAAATATTTTACTCTCTTAATGGCTGAGGGATATTTTTCTTGGAGGACGAGTTCTCCGTAGGGAAGAAAACACGATTTTCACATCAATAAGAGTTGATTTCTCTTGTCACTATTAAGCCGAATTTATTTTCTCTTTCCCATTCAAGTTCAACTGCTATACTTGGATTGAAATTCCAAATGAATAGAGTTGGGTTTCCTTTAGAATATTTGTGGAGTCTAGGATGAGTTTTTAATTGATAGTGTAAGTTATATTAAGCTGAAATTCTTGCTTTGTATTTTGTACATGTTACCTTGAGGAAGCTCCTTCCACACACAAGATTATTTTATCCATAAATATCACAAACCATCATTTTCTATGCTATTATATACTAAGTCAAGTTGTTGTACCTATGTATTAATTTTGGGCACTTATGGGCATTGAAAAATGAAATATATGTAGTTTAACTATGCTTGAATCCCGTTGGACGTTTTTCGGGAAGTTATTTGTAGTACTTCTTGTTGAAAATGGCAACAAGAAATCTTAAAAATAACATCTAGAAATCCCAATTTAATTTGTCCTTGAATTAAATTGTAATTCTTTTCTCATAGTAACTTGTAATATTTAACGAAGTTAAGTTGACTTA
>APFE031003363.1:1269-43756 GCA_000404065.3 Pinus taeda | reverse complement strand
TGAATGGGAGGTAGTTTGCCACCATTCCATGGAAGTTTCCAAGTGATGAAGCCAAATCCATTATTGTTTTGATTGATCTTATCTCTTCCTTCTCCTCTATAAAAGCTTGTTTCCATGGCTTGAGCAAGCTAGTTCTAGTTTTGACTCTAGTGGCAATACTTGTGCTGAAAGGAAGATATCAAGAGATTGGAGTTGCAAGAGCCTTCTTTGTATCCATAAGGCTTTACCTAAGTAAGGAGACTTTGTCACTAAGGAGAGAGAGAGCTTGTCCCTCATCCCTTCAAGCTTTGCAAGACTTGTGTAGCTGAGCACCCAGCCAAAGGAGGACTTGACGTCAGGACGCTGGTTGTATTCTCCTTTGTTGATTATTAATAATAGATGACTATCATTATGGTTCCATTCTCTTTGTACTTGTAATGGTTGATGTTGAATTATATCCTTCCTGACTGATGTATAATTGCATATATTAGATTTCACGCTTGTGTTTGTGTTGTTCTCTTTGTGTGGAGGTGTCCATTCACGTGGATAGTGGAGGATCGTGACCGGCCAAGGCAAAGGAACATGGGCGACGTCTCTTCTACAAACTAAAGCGTTGGATCTCAAGTAGGTCTTCATCACCTACCTTTTATTTGCAATTAGGAACTTGCGTGATAGCATTGTTTGATTGTTGCTAGACCCGTTCTGGGCTAATAGGGATCGCCTCTATCCGTAGAGGGGATTTACCTCTCCAACATGCATAATCCACAATGGCCCTCGGTTCCAACCAAGATACCTGGAGATTGTCCCAAGTTTGATGGCAATGCCGGAGAGGACCCTCAAGCCCATGCAATGACTTATCACCTTTGGTGTTCGTCCAATTCATGGCTTGACAACTCAATTCGGCTTCGCCTATTCCAAAGGAGTCTCACCGGCTCGGCTGCTAAATGATACATTGAATTGACCCGTGCGTCTTTTCAAGATTTCAATTCATTGGCAATGGCATTCCTTACTCATTTTCAGTTACCCATTCGGTATGAGACGGGAACGCATCTCCTTACGTCTCTCAAATAGGACACGACCACGCACATCTCTGATCATATACATGAATGGAGACGGCGTCGTCGGTTGATCAAGTTCTGGATTCTTGATCAACTCCTCCCCGATTGGTTCACGACTTCCTTCATCCCTAAGATTGCACGGGACATTGCTATGGGAGCTTGTGTGACTGAAGAGCAAGCTATCGCGCGTGCTCAGTACCTTGACTTAGTTTATTCTTAGTCAGGTACTTTATATGAGTATTTTCCTGATGCCCTGGCACCCGGTACATCCAAAGCTCCTCCAAAGCCATCTGTTGATGGGGTTATTGGCCCTGTAAATCCGTCGTCGAAGAAATCATCCTCGAACCCTGGGAAGAAAAAATCGAATGCTTCAAACGCAAACACTTCTCAGGGTGGTTCTAATTCTAGAAGTACTTCCGAGGTCAACGCCATCCAGTCCACCACGGCGAACAAAGCCTCGAAAGGAAAGAAAAAGGGGAAAGCGAAGAACAAATCAGAGCAACCCAAATAGGACTCCTCCAAACCTCCATCCGAGGAAGGAGCCAAGCGTAAACCAAAGTATCCTTGTCTTATCTGTGATGAGGATCACTATACCAAAGACTACCCAAGGAGGTCCGAAGTTAGTTGTTTGTTGAAAGGCGCTCCTGGGATTCCTGCGGTTCTGAAAGAACCTTTCCCCTCTCAAGAGACTCAAATGGTGGCTGAGGTCTCGTCATCCACCATCTGCCATCCGCCGGGAAGGAGCCTGAGGTCCCCTCAAGTGCTCCTCCATCCAGTTCTAGTCCGCTCCACATCAAGAGACCTAGTACTGAGACACCCATTCGAGCCCCTCCCAAAGGAGTACTCCGGAGATCATCTTACAACCCAAATGCACGTGCTACCCAGCACTATAGCATAGTTGAGGACTTAGCGCAGGCTCTATCAACTATGTTCACTTTAGAAGTTCTCCAGAACTGGCCCCCTCAGAGGAAGTCCCTGCTATCGGCCATCAGTGGCATTGACCGGACAGATTCGGATTTGATCACCTTTGATCTCGAGAGCCATGTCCCAAGGCTGCCTCATCAGATCGCCTTCCTCATACAAGTAATCATCAATTCGAAAACGATCCATTGTACGGTTATTGATGAAGGTGCATCAACTTGCATCATGTCTGTTGCTTATTGGAAAGCGATCGGGTCTCCGACTTTGAGCCAGTCTCCCATGACGATGGAAGCCTTTGATGGGAGAGAATCTCGTCCCTATGGTATCCTTCAACGATTTCCGATTACTTTGGAAGGGAAAACCATTGAGTGGAAGTTGAGGTCGTTGATGCAAATCTTACTTACAATCTCCTTCTGGGTCGGAGTTGGACATATGCCATGTGTGCCGTGGCTTCGTCCCTCTTCCATGTCATTCGTTTCCCTCACCAGGGGAAATTGTCACGGTAGACCAGCTCTCCTTCTTCGCTTCTTCTTTTGAAGGCAATGTGCCTTTCATAGAGAATACCTCCATCCCTTTTGAGAGTGTGGGAGCCGGGCTCTTCAAAGATCCCACCCTCATGGGTGTTTTTTCACTCCCACCTCCAAACCTTACCTCCATCAGTATGATTTCGGTTCATTCTGATCCTTGGGTCCTTCCCCCCATCGACCAGATAGGATCGTGGGGCGAGGAGATGCTGTTGAGTCCGCCGAGCTCAACTACATCGAAATTGCTGCTGTATCGGCTCCTCCTGCTGAATCTGCTTCTTTAAGCGGAGCTCTTGACTCATACGACCATTCCCCTTGGCTTGGAGAATGTGCCTCCTCGGATCCATTAAAGGAAATATTTCCTTCCGACGAAGCCCTCATAGAGACCATGTCTCTCGAGGAACCTTCGTGGTTCAATCTTCATCACCGTTCCTCGTTTCTCCCTACCCTTCGGGAAACGTTGGCTTGTCTCAAGCGGTTTGCTCCGTGTCTCCCTTCACAACCTCTTCAGACACCTATTTAGGTCTATCAAGTATCTTCTGAAGGGAATTTGGGGAACATTACACAGACCTAACCTATCGACATCTCTGTCAAACCAGGGATTGTCGAGCACATTTACATAGGAGTCACTTGCAATTTTGAGGAAATTCAAATCTATATAGCTCTTTTTCGCGAGTTTCGTAACGTCTTTGCATGGTCTTATGAAGAGATGCCCGGCATTGATCCAAGCATCATAGTGCATGAGATACCTACATATCCAGGAGCTAAACTTGTTCGTCAGCGTTTATGCCCTGTGCACCCCCGCAAGGCTGTAACAATCAAAGCGGATGTTGAAAAGCTTCTAAAAGCTGGCTTCATTTACCCCATCCCACTCACAGATTGGGTCTCTAACATTGTCCCTGTGGATAAAAAGCAAGGTACTATTCACGTCTATGTTGATTATCGCAATATTAACCGAGCCTGCCCAAAATATAACTACCCCACACCTTTCATTGACCAGCTCATTGATAAGTGTGCTGGGAGTGAGATATATTTGTTCATGGATGGCTTTTCTGGATACAACCAGATTAGTATCGCGCCCGCCGATCAACACAAGACAGCCTTTATCTATCCATGGGGTACTTTCGCTTATAAAAAGCTCCCTTTCAGTCTCAAGAATGCCGGCGCCACTTTTCAACGTGCGATGTATTACGCCTTTCATGATATCCGGCACATCGTGCAGCCTTATCTGGATGACCTTCCCGCTCATTTAGCTAAGCGCCAAGACCATCCGTCGCATCTCCGCGAAATTTTTCTCCACTGTCGACACTACAATATTCAACTGAATCCACATAAATGTGTACTCTGCGTGGAATCTGGCTGACTTATTAGGTTTATCGTCTCTCGAGAGGGCATCTGCTTGGATCCCCTTAAAGTCGAGGCCATTTTGAATCTTCCTCCCCCTGCTTCTTTGCGGCAACTGCAGAGTTTGCAGGGTAAAGCAAACTTTTTACGACGATTCATCCCGAATTATGCTGAGGTGGCAAAAGGTTTCACACGGTTACTCAAGCGCGACACCCCGTTTCGATGGGATGCCATAGCTCAAGAGTCTTTTGAACATCTTAAAACTCTTCTGGTTTTCGCCCCTCTGTTGCGGCCTCCAAATTATCATCGCAATTACACGTTGTATCTGGCCGCTGCTGATACCACCATCGGCATGGTTCTGGTTCAAGATGACGATGATGGCACTGAACAAGTTATTTATTACCTTAGCCGCAATTTGTTAGACACAGAATCTCGATATGCTTATGTCGAGAAGTTGGCACTAGCCGCTGTTTGCACTGTTCAATGCTTCCGTCATTACATCTTGTTGCGTACGACGACAGTGATCTCTGATTGCAACCCTATGACCTACATTCTGTCACGTTAGTTGCTAGGGGGAAAATACTCGAAGTGGATAGTCATCCTCCAAGAGTTTGACTTGGAATTTACTGCTGCCAAGTCTAAGAAATCGCTTATCTTCGCTGAACTGTTATGTTCTTTGTCATCTACTACTGCCTCCTCTCAATTAGAGGATTCCATTCTGGACGAAACTCTCTTCCTCATCAGCACCCTCAATCCCTGGTACGGGGATATTATTGTCTACTTGCAGATGTCCTCCTTCCATCCCGAGACCTCTAAGGATTCTCGCCGACGGATCCGACATCAAGCCCAACCATATTGCATCGTTGGGGACACCCTGTACCGTCTCAACGTTGATTCTATTCTTCGACGATGCTTGACTTTCGAAGAAGCAGAGAGAGTTTTGAATGACTGCCACTCTGGTGCTTGTGGTGGTCACATGTCTGGATATGCCACTGCACAAAAAATCCTCCGTGGTGGCTACTTTTGGCCTTCCATTTTCAAGGATTGCATTCTTACCGTCTGTTCATGTCATGAGTGCCAAATTTACCAACGGAAGATGCGTGCACCCCCTGCTCCACTGCACCCCGTTGTAACCGTCGGTCCTTTTGCCAAATGGGGCATCCATTATATGACCTGTAACCCTCGCTCGTACAGGGGGCATGGGTACATCATTGTTGCTGTTGATTATTTCACGAAATGGGCTGAGGCAATGCCTACATTGTCTGAAGACGGTCACACCGCGATGCATTTTTTGTTCAACCATGTTATTTCGCTATTCAGAGTACCCCAAGCCATCGTCACTGATCACGGAAAGCATTTTCGTAATCACATGATGACCGAGTTAACAACCTAGTTGGGCCTACGGCATGATAGTTCAACCCCATACTATCCTCAGGCAAACGGTCAAGTGGAAGCCGTGAACAAGGTTTTGGTCACGATGCTTCAACGAAATGTTGGCATGCATAAGTCCAATTGGCATTTGATGTTGTTCTCTGCTTTGTGGGCCTACCACACCTCCGTGAACGATGCCACCGGTTTCACTCCTTTTTAGTTAGTTTACGGACTGGAGGCTACCCTTCCTATTGAGTGTGAGATTCCTTCATTAAAGATAGCCGTCAAATTGCTCCCTGATACTACTCCAGTAGAAGAGCGTCTTCTTTACTTAGAGCGGCTGGATGAGACTCGTCATCTAGCCTCCTTAGCTATTGAAGCTCAGAAGAAGCGAGTGAAAACTCACTTCAATAATATTGTTCAGCCCCGCTCTTTCATTGAGGGAGACTTAGTACTGCTCTATGATCAAGCTAACGCTAAGCTGGGGGCAGGAAAATTCGAGCCTATGTGGCACGGGCCCTACATTGTGAAACAAGTTTTGCAAAAAGGAGCCTACGAGCTTATTGATTACAAAGGGAATCCCCTGGATAAGCCCCGAAATGGGCTTTATTTAAAAAAATACTATGCATAAGTCTAGGCACTCTCTTTTTTGTATATACGTGTGCTTTCAACAAGTGTGTTGTGTGTGCATGTTTTCATGTTTTTGTCTTGGTGTGTCGGCGTGATCGCCGCTTATTGTGTCTTTTTTCTTCTTGGATAGATGTCTGGATCGCCTTATGTTGGTTTCGCTGATGGTGCCTCCCGCAGTACACATGTCATCTACAACATGGGTGATCTACAATCCTCATGGTGAGTTAGTAGACATTCAAGGGGTTTGTCTAGGTTGTACAATGAAGAATGTCACTGAATATAGTGCTGTGATTGAATTATTAGCTGAGGCGATTAACCTCGACATTCGAACATTGGTTGTGAGCTTGGACTCTCAGCTTGTCATCCACCAACTCAACGGGCATTATTCCGTCAGAGATCATCGGATTTTAAGGTTGTATTTACGTGTTAAGTTATTAGAAAGGGATTTTGATTTCATTACTTATCAACATATTCCAAGATGAATTAATACGTTAACTGATGCATTAGCTAATTATGTGTTGGACATGCATTTGCATAACATATAGTTCAACATAACACAAGAAGCATAAAGTACAATAAACCATAAAACATATGTATATATATATATGTGTGTGTGTCCAAAATGTTTGCACCCTGTGCATCATCAAAAAATAATACATGTTTGTCTGAATACATCGGGAGACAACATGTCCCTCAAAAAATATGCATAGAAAAGGAAAAGCCTAGATATCTAGTCTCGGTGGTGCTCATGGTAGCATGTCACCGCTTGCACTAAACGTCTCAGGAGTCGGTGGATGCGAGTTGGCACCCCACACTGTGTGCCTCTGGTACACTAGCGGGACATCCGCTAGCCGAGCATAATCTGGAATCCCTCGAGTGATAGCCTCGAGGTTCTGAATAAGCTCTCCTCTGTCACCACCCTCCTCCTGAGGATCCGCTCTTGCTGCTGCTGCTACTGGGTGTCTCCTCGCAATGGGAGACATGCCAGCCGGACACTCTGGGCCGACATCTGCATATGCATATAAAGGTCATTAGGACAAGCATGTAATAAAAAAAAAAAATCATCATAAAAACACAAAATCAAAAAATGAGGTCATACCAATCCCCTTGTCCTAGTCCTCTCCCTCCAGCAGGGGAAGGTCAAGGTCTCTGGTGAAGTCTGTCCCCACATACGGCCAGTCCTCCACCACAATCAGTTGGCAGCGAAGCCACCCGAAAAACTCAAGTCTGAAAGACATCTGCTGACCGCCACCACCCCTCGGCATCAGTGCTGCCCATCGAGCCATCCTCGGCTCTCGAGGTGCTGGGTCAGGAACAAAGGCCCCTTGGCCCTGGAAGCTTGGCACGTGTTCCAAGAAGAACGTCACCAAGATGGAGCCATATCCGAACTGCTGCAGCTTGCCCTGATGGCTTTGGTCAGCTGCCTCTTCATATTGGTCGTCACTGCTGACGCTCAATTGAAGACTGTCAAACTAAGGCACTCTGTCGCCAGGATCAGATGGTTCTTCGTAGCTTCGTAGGGCGCTTGTGCCCCCATAGCTCGTGTGATGGTAAACAACAATGCTCTCAGTGTCAAGTCAGGGACGGTGGGGATATCCACCTTCGAGCTGCCCTGCCCGTATCTTGCACCTGGGCAAACTCGGGCCTTCACCTCCTCCATCTTCTCTCCAGATGGTCTGCTACCGGTCAATCGAGGTACCAGCCCCCATCATGACAATCCAGTGAGGAAGTAGACATCAGATACGTCTAACTCTAATACTTGGTCCCGTATTCGGAACACCTATTCCTGTACGTCCCACAAGTTGACCAAATACTGTAAAAGCTCTGGTTGAGCTCGCAAATAGGACAACAAGAAATACTTCTTCAGCCCACATGCTCTGCATGCCTCCATGCAGTCCTCATCTGCTAAGGCCAATGTGTCCACTTGTTCATGTTCTCGTTCTTTCCACACAATCACCATTTTTGTGTATTTCCCTGCAAACACAAGCCCAAAACAATGAATTAGATCCTTGAATAACTTGAAATTGCAGGGAAATTGGCTTAAATTCGTTGAAAATTTGCCAAAAAAACCCGCGCGGCCGTTGGTGCGACAGTCGCGCCCATGGGCGCATGCCCTTCGGGAAAGTTGCCCCATTGGCGCGGGTCCATGCCTGAAACCTGCGCCAATGGGCGCAACCCTTAAATTTGAAATCCTCCCTATAGGGGATGAAAAAGCACTTTAAAGCAAATTTTAAATGGATAGAAATGGAACAAAAGACGAGACCTCTTACCTGACATTGACGGCGCTCCGAATGGTCCATTGGATTTGTCGCAATCGCCAACTGAAGGTCACACTCCAAAAGCCCTAAATGTCGCTCTCCAAAGGTAAAAAGTGAAAAGTAATTTTTTGATTTACCATTTTCACCATTTTATAACTTTTTGACCCCTAAATAGGTTTTAAAAGTCATTTTATGGATATTTTTATGAATATTTGCGTCGAAAATGGATTTTACGCCGGTTTCTTGTGCAGCGACAGGTGTTTGTGCAGCTTTGGCGGCGAAACGAGTTGTATTTTATACTTTTTCAGACTCGGTAAATACACGAAAAAGTCACTTTGGAGTCATCTTTTGCTCTTTTATGACTCTCTAAACGTGAAAAGAATGCCGAGTTAGTCCTCTCGATTCGTTAAATGGAAATGAGAGGCAGTCGTCTTTAAACCCTTTTCCGACCTTTTAAAAACGAAAAGATTGTCGGACCCTTGTCGTTTCAGGTTCGTTAACGGTCACGAAGCGACGTGGTTTTGATCTCTTTTTTACTTTTTCAGATCGGAATCACTACTTATGAAAAGTACTCCTCGGTCGTAATGATCGGGCGGTTCTTTCGAGCATTGTTTTATACTTTTTCGGGCTCGAGAGACACAACTTTACAAAAAAGGACACCCTTGGAGTTTACTTTTCCGTTGTCTTTTCAAACTCTCTCAACATGAAAAGACGCCGAGTTCTTCCTTTGTCAGACTCATTAAAACTAAATGACATCGGATTCTGTCGAAATGACGCCTCCCAAGCATATGCTATCCCCGTCAAGCTTGTCATCCAAAAATAATCGGGGTACTCGCCAGAAATGGTGGGGTAATAAAGGAACCACAATTATCATTGTGTCGGCAGTATGTCGCTCTTGAACATGGCACTTGTCTGCATTCGTGTCTGGGTGGGGACATCTCATCTTGTTTTACACTTAATTCCGTGGGTTTGGGTTATCCTGTTTGACCACTCATCTGTTCATCGCCTTGTCGCCATGACCCCTGATCATTTGATGTCAAATATTTCCAAGTCCACTATCGTGCCGCCGATGTGTTCAAGAGAAGTTGACCTCTACAGAATACTTAACCTCCCTCTGATACCTCACACAAAACATTTTATCCTTCTCTATCTCATGTCAATGATGTGGGAAGCATTATGGCCCACCTTCGATCAAGGTCACTTCCTGTCGACTTCAGCTCATTATCCAGGAAGTTGACTTAGAGACTCCCTTCAGGTACCTTGGAGCCTGCATGCCTCAATGGCAGGTTCTTCGTGTTCGACGCGAGGCTTTCATCATTGGCCTCCGATCGGATGATTCTACGGGTGTTCGACACCGGCTCATTGATTCGCACGCTGTGGATTGTACCTATAGTACCTTGAGGACCATTGTCATTATTGGTGGTACCTATCGCGTCCGTTAATAGTTTTCATCATTGACTGGTAATCAGATGATGTTCCTGCATGTTCGACTTCGGCTCCCATATTCGCATGCTTGAACTTGTACTTTTTTTGGGTCGAGATG
This sequence comes from Pinus taeda, assembly GCA_000404065.3. Classification (NCBI taxonomy): domain Eukaryota; kingdom Viridiplantae; phylum Streptophyta; class Pinopsida; order Pinales; family Pinaceae; genus Pinus; species Pinus taeda. The sequence goes on along the minus strand of APFE031003363.1, from coordinate 34,128 downwards.
GAGTGCAAGACCCTAGATTTTGTCTTTTGAGATCCAGGTTGCATTTTGTGGATTATTATCATCACTACATGATTCATTCACTGGATGGCTGCGACCATGCCTGAGTCTATTCATCGATCCTCGCTGGATGGCTGCATCCATACCTTGGATCCAGATTTTTATATACTCTGCTATGGATGGCTGTGCCCATACCATGTACATCATGTATTTGAGATATCAGTTGTACTTCGTGCAGGTTCTCCAGCGGCCGTTTTTCAGTCGACCATGTTCTTGTAAAGCATTTTGCCCCTCTCTCTCGGGCCTCATGCTTTAGGGGGCATCTGTTACACAATATTTTTTCACCGTCCCTGTAACCCCTTCTCCCGTACATTGGAGGACCTATTCCGGGACCTAAGAGAAGTGACATAACCTAAAAACACTTGCATTTTATCCCCTTGAGTATGTACTTCATATGCTCTGAAGACACCTTCTGCAAAATACCCATAAATATAGCCCTTTTTCCATTGGCGCTGTTCCACAGTGTATCACTCATGCCAATGGGGGAAATCCTCCAAAGAAGGTGCGCCGGCTGGCGCTCTGTATCAGATTCGCACTAGCGCCAACCCATTTGGGTAAAGTTTTTAACAAACCAACTTACGAAGGTTCTTCCTAACCTATTCATGAACTGATTCCAGTTTGAGTTAGTTCAGTTAGGCTTCAAATCTCCATGGAAGGGAGGTAGTTCTCCACCTCTCATGGAAGCTTCCTAATGATAAGGACAATCCCATGAATCTTGTGGATGATCTTATCTCCTTCTCTTCTCTCTATATAAGCTTGTCCTTTTTCCTTTGACAAGCTAGTTAGTAATTCTACTCTCCAAGCTCCAAATTCTAAGTCCCAAAATCTGAGAATTGCTAAGCTCATGCTACAAGAGGCCTTATTCATCCCCATAAGGCTATATCTTTAAAGAGGAGATCCATGTCCAAGTAACCAAGGAGAGAGAGGCTTGTTCCCCATCCCCTACAAGTTTTTCAAGGCATGTGTTGCTGATCACCCAGCCAAAGGAGGATTTGACGTCAGAACTTGGTTGTATTCTCTTTTGTTTATCAATAATAATAGACGACTATCATTATGGTTCCACTCATATTGTCTTTATCATGATGTTTGAGTTGTATCCTTTCTGACTGATACATAGTTGCATTTCTTGGATTTTATGCTTGTATTTGTCTTGTTCTTTGCTTGTGCAAGTGTCTGTTCACGAGGATCGTGAGGATTGTGACCAGCTGAAGCGAAAGAATGGAAGCAACGACTCTTCTACGAATACTAGTGTTGGATTCGAGGTAGGCCCTCATCATCGGTCTTTACTTTGCAATTAGGAACCTGCACGTTAGCGTTGTTTGATTGTTGCTAGACCCCATTTAGGCTAGTGGGATCGCCTTTGTCTGCAGAGGGGATTTACCTGTACAACAGACCCCAACTTGGTCGACCACCCGACCTCCACTACCATGCAATCTAGTCGCCCTCTGTAGGTCAGGGTGGAGACTAGTTGAGGTCTATCCCACTTGGTCAACCTCCAAACCTTTGACCTGTAGGTCCAATAAACTTTAAATTCAGTTATTTTTACAACATTTCAAAACATTGGGTTTTTCGCGATTTTTCTAGTTTTCCTTGGGATTTTCCACCATTGGTTCCAACACTCTTTTGAAAATGGATTTCAAGAAAATTTAAGCATAACTTGACCAATAATGAATCAATAGTATGATGTCAAAACAAAATAATTTCAAGGGAAATTATTTCTCAAATCACAAAGGGCTAAAATAACTCATAAACAAAACAAAGAATCTCCTCTCCTAGGCTCGACCAACCCTGTCAGTTGAGTAATAATGAACCAAATTTATATCTCATGCACATATACAAATACATATTCACATAACACATATCATTACAAGGGATGGCAACCAACCTCCTTCCCTTCAGTCCTGCAAGGAAAATAATCACATTAACACCGTGCTAACTTGTTGTTGAGAGATTTCATAGGTGTATTAATTATCCTGCATCTATATGTCAATTTGGGTTCGTAAACACGAGTTGTACTACACTTTCTACATTTAGTTCTTGGTTAGAGCTTTAATTTTTCCTTTATAATGATAAGCTAAGTAATGGAACACAAAAATGCTTGTAAACGTACAACTCAAAAAGGAAATCAATACAAGAAGAATCAATAATCAAATTCAACTTAAAGACTTTGAAATCTCTATAAACTTAACCTATTCTGTTCTTGGACTGAAATCTGGGCTCAAGTGAAGGCTTAATTCTTTAGCAAAAATTCCACTTTGATAGACTATGAAAGCGAATTCCTAATTAAACAGACCCCACACATCAACTCAACAGTTTAAAGTTACATTCGAAATCCAAACCCTAATTTCTGGCTTTTACATTTTACACTTGAAAGAGCTAAAATATCTAATCTAATTGCAATGGTAATTCAATTTTAAACTAAGCAATCAATCTTGCACTCAATAACTGTTCTTTGATTCAAACCCTAGAATGAGAAAGGCTTCACATTAATTCCACTGTCTTGACAACAAGTAAAATATCTTTATGTTAAGAACTAATCTGAATACTTTGTCTCATATACTTAACCAAGAAACTCGATTTCTCACACTCAACTAATCCGCATACATATTACCTAATTTGTAATAACCTTAGGAACAAGCTCAAATATCAAACCCTAATTCTATTTTCAAGAATGAAAAGCAAATTAGACAACTATGAATTTCCATAAGACACACAAAACTGTACTTGAGAGGCTATCCTACAGTTGTATTTAACATGAATCAAATTTCAAACTAAGCTCAAGCAAACCTACTTAAGATTTCAACAAACCAACACTCTGTCTTCTTAATGGAAAAGGTAAATCACACAACTGATTTCAACCTTAACTACTTCGAAATCTAACAAGCACACATTATACTAAGGCAATGCTAATGGAAATTACCTTGAGATGGAAATTACAATTTCAACCAAGAGTATCTATATTTATCAAATTCTAGGATACAATACTACACTCAAGCACTCAAAACAAAGCAAAAGGAATCACACTGAAATCTGAATCACTCAATTTAACTTTAAAAATCAATCTATGAACTTTATTTAGAAACTAAGAATCTAATAAGAAACAAGACTAGATTAAACTATTATAATTTAATCTATTCCAATAAAAAATCTAGAAAGAAAGACACACATTCGTGAAAATAACTTAAAGGAAAACCAATTGATGTGATAATAGAAATAAACAAGCAATGCAATTTCTGTTTTGAATGAAGTAAAATCCACTCAATGCACATTACTAATCGAGCTTCCTATTCTACACAAATAAACCCACAACATATCAATCCTTGCTACAAAATTACATCGACTTCAACATACGAGGGATGTGTTCTACGTTTTCAACCAGGGACCAACGCACCACAGGCATTCGATTGACAATGTGATTGAAAAAAGTTTTCATATGACCACAACAACACAATTGAGACAATACAACTCATTACTTCAGAAAACAAAGTATGACTTTGTCTTAAAGGTAGGTGTACTAATCTCTATGATGCACGTAAGATTCTACACATTCAGATTGCTAAATTGAAGGGTCTGAAAATGCATGCAATGGTTAGCACATAGAAATCTTTCCAAATCAATGAAATCCACCATGCAATATATAAACGATTAATATACAAACCAGAAACAAATGAGAAGTAGCTATAATTGACACACGACTATGTTTCCTAATAAATAATACAGAGCTATTCCCAGATGATGTTGGGCCCGACCACAACTGGGGAAGCTTACTTACTTACAGAAAAATGGAAATCTTAACACATCTAACTCACGAACTCACAACAAACCATCAAGTGAATAGATCTGAACTTAATGCATGGCCATAATAACAATCTTCAATTAAAAATAATATGTCTGGAAATAGTACTTCAAAGATACAATAACATTATTCTCTTATGCTCTCTAACTTCCTAGCTATTACAGATCAGGCCTTTATAGGCATCAACTTTAGTTAAAAACAACATTGGATCATACATAGCAAGTCCAACGACTTGGCTAAATCAATCTTCCAGATTAGATTGTTGGAACAACCTGTTCTATTTAGAATAACAAATCCTCAACTAACCCCAACATCAGCATAGGCTAAGTTCAACGAGGATGGTGATGATCTTCATCATGGCAGATATTGAACTCGTTCAATCATAGTTGTGGGTGGCTCGATCATCTAGAAGCACGCTGCTTATTCATCCTTTATATCGTTGAGTACCGATTCTAAAAAGGTTGTTAAGTACAAAAATGGTGGAACATGGCTTGTAGACAAGCACTCTCTTGATCTTAACCTACTCATGCTACTACAATGCTCACACTCAATCACATTTATTAGTTAGCTCGTTAGGAACAACTTAAATTCACTTAAACTTAACCAATAAATAGTAAAATGACACAAATGAAATGCTTTACCTCATTGCAGGATTTTGAAAATTTTAGGGCAATGAAAGTGATAGAAGAGTAGGTATAGGAGTACACCAATGACAAAAATGGAGGTGGGGAATAGTGGAATTGGGGAAAAAATAGGGAACCAACACCCTCCCACGCCTATTTGGATGCATGTACTCATACATCTATTACATCCGCCAAAAAGGAAAAATGTGCCAAACAAATGGAACTGGGGTCAAAGACCAGCAATCTTTATCAACACTTCTATCCCATGTTTAACCAGTGGGGAACATTTCTTGAACTGGAGGGCTAACCCCTATGCCCTCAACTTTTTAATGGGCCTATACCTCGATGCTTTCCAATGCAATAGATGCCTATTCTTCCTCTCCAGTTCATCATTGTGAGCATACAACCTCAGATTGGAGTCTCTCACTTGGTGATTGACATCCCTGACATAACGAAATAAGACCTTATACTTATTAGCCTGCTCTCTGAGCTTAACAATCATCTTTTGTAGTTTGACGAGTCAGATCTTCAGATTTTCCTTTACATCAAAAGTGGGAGCTCATGTAGGTGTCATCCACTATTGAGATGCACTGCCTTCAGGTGATTTCCCACTGCATCCTCTTGGTGAAGCAAGATGCTAACATGACTTAGTAGCACTTCTGCATACTAATGGACGAACGAGAGATAAGGTTTCTAAGTCTCGTGCAATATCTACAGGGATATTTGCTTTGGATGTGGTCATGGGGGTTCTCTCAAAGGACACTTCGAACTTCTGTGCATCAAAATCACGAGATGAAGAAATGTGGATGTGCTTGGAACTTGCGTCCTCAGCCTTGGATCATTGGGCTTGAGCCATACTCCGAGTTCGTTGTTGGCCTTGACCAAAGGTCTTGGCCGGAGAAGTATGGGGTTTATTGATGGGAAAAAGGGGTCGCCTGCATTTATCTTGGGCGTCGCACTCTCATGAATTTGGGACGGTTTTGACTGGGGTTCTACTGCTTCATCATTTTTCATGGGGCATGGCTAAGGTCGGCCCAAATCAACTCTATCTCTTTTTCCTTTTTGTTTCGTGACCACCTGGGTTTCCACAAAAACTGTTTTTTCTTTATCCTTTAAGGATTTATCAGCTGCCTAGGGGATTTCATGAATAGTAATGGGGAAATGGGTAGGAGAGGAAGGTGTTGATTGGGATCTATACATAAGAGTAGTGTCGTTTTTCTTCAGCAATCGGCCCACTGTTCGTTGCCGTCCTTTTGTTTGAGTTTCCTACCCAGGAAACTCCCCAACTAAGAAATCTTCCCATGACCTCTTTCTCTTTCGAAGCTTAGCGACTAACAAAATTTTAATAAGGATATGGTGGTACAACGTGGTCTCAGGTTTCCTACTCCAAGACTGCACCCCTCGAGCCATTTTAGCAAACTTAATTTCAACAAGTGGGGAATGTTTAATTGTTTGTCTTCTATAAAATGAGTCATTAACTGAATGTGATAAAGGAACACGACCACATACCTACCCTCGCATGTTATAAAGTGTTGCAACATTGTGAGCAATGGGTGCCATTGTTCCTCTATGAAACTCCATAATACTCCTTTCACCCAACTGAGAGACCTGTAGGCGGACTTGAAAAACATGGCGTAGTTCGAAATGTCTAGCTGCCCTCCTTTAAAGAATTGTTTGCCTTCTGCTGGTTGCTCGATGGCTCTACTCACTCACTCCTATGTAACTCTGAAACTTAAATTTCCCACTTGCACATGCTCCCCATGAAAACTTCATGCAAATTCCATGGCGACCTGATCATTGTAACCTTGGAATTTCTGCAGAAAGGTCATCCGTCCTTTCTCTTCCACAACGCCGCTACACTGCTAATACTCCGAACTATGTGTGAACTGGCCGAAGGTGGGTTTGTGGCGATCAACTCCCATTTTTCTCGGCACCTACATTCAATTGCAATTTCTCTCCTGCCAACTCTTTGCTACCTCTTGGTCACTTACTGATTTTATAATGTTGGTCTTGGATGTCCCTCATATTTTAGAACTTACATTAATGATTGCATAATCATCATGATGAATTGGGAGCATGATACTGATAAGATAATGATGATTGACCCATATGTACTTGATGTAGAGTCCTAACATCATGGCCAAACAAGAGTCGACACACACATACTCATGATTGCTGGAAGGTGTCATGAGGTGATGACAAAGCGAGGACAGGGGCATGTATCATTACACAACACTGTAGGAATGTAGGCAATTGTGGGTTCGTGTCACACCAAGTGTGCCAAAATGTAGTCGATGTGGGATTAGGGGATAGAAATGTTAGGGAGATATAGAATAGGATTATGAGTGGAATTTAGAATGAGGGGTAGGTTTAGAGGCACATTTCACAACATGAGTTTTAACTATTCATTAATCAAATTCAAGCAAATAAAAGTGCATACCTGAGCCACTTAAGATAATAGTGATTTTGTGGAGATTTCCTTGTTTTGATGTAGCGCTCAAGTATTTAAAAGAAAATGATGCTTACAGGAATAATGTTGAAGTCGTAACTGTGGTCTATGATCAATATTCTGGAATGAAGTTCAAATGGTAGGATCTTTGAATTTTACATGTTAAGTACAGATCCCATGGATCAGTCTTTGTGCATATCAATCAGTAGAGACAATCATCCTTAACTAATGGTAGAGATGAGTACTAATTGTGAACATTCTCATATAAGGAAAATATAATCCCTTTATTATTCCAAAAAGGTTTTTTTCAGAACATAACTGTGATAGTAGATTTGCAATTTTACAGAGTATGGTACAAAAACTGCTTAAATGCAGAGTATGGAATACATAATTTCGATATCCTCTTACTCGATGCCATAAAACATGCTGATTATTGTTCTTCAAAAAAAGTGTTCATCATCCCATGGAATTTTAACCATGCTTGGAATGATAATTGCCTGGGGCATTTCTTATTTAGGGAGCTGGAAATGTCTGGAAAGAGAGCTCCAAGGGGGGCTTATTTTCCGTAATTATTCCCTTGGGCCCGGAAAAGAATAATTCAATGCCCAAAGGATCCATAAAATATCACTACTTTATTTTTTTAGTGAGCCTAAAGTAGTTTGTGCTCGAGGCATTCATGTTTAGAGAGTCTGATTTGCCCATAGTAGACTCCAGGGGTTTTCCTTTCCGTAAACATTTCCTTGAGCACGGAAAAGAACAATTCCATAATCAAGGAATCCCTAGACTAGTACTGGTCCATATCATTTTGCAAGCCTAGATAAGTGAATGCTCGGGAGCTTCATGTTTAGAGAGTCTTAAGGCCTCCAAAGAAGACTCCACAGGTTCCTTTCCATAAGTAATCCACCAAGCCTGGATAAAGGAATAAACTTGCTCCTAGTGAATTCCTCCTCTTATTCTACATGGGTTGTGGGGAGAACCACTTGTAGATATGAAAAATAAAAGCCCGATGGTTTATATATATATATATATATATATATATATATATATATATATATATATATATATATATATATATAGATATATATATGCATAAGTTAAATATAAAGAAATTAATCAACTGAACCAGTAAGGGGCTGGTCATTTGCATGAATCAGCTCCAACCTTGGACCCTTTCATGCTTCCTACAAAAACTGATCACGTGAAAGTCGTTTGCGATAAACTTTAAGACGATGACCATTTACTACAAAATAAGTCTTATCATCATCAATAGTACAAATACGAACTGAACCGTTATCAAAAACTTCATTTACTTCATACGGTCCTAACCATTTGGTAGAAAATTTACCTTTAAAATGCTTAAACTTACTATCATATAACAAGGCCCAGTCACCTAGGCAAAATAATTTCTTCTTCATAAGTTTGTCGTGCCATTGAGCTCTTTGGTTTTGCACCAACGCAGTTCTATGGTAGGTGTCTTGTCGGATTTCATCAAGTTCATTCAATTGCATTAGCCTCTGCTCTTGAGATTCATTTAGATTCATGCCCAACTGGGTGGCAGTCCTGAATGATTTTACTTGGAACTCAATGGGAAACAGAACTTGTTTACCATAGACTAACTTATAAGGTGTGTGTCCTGTCACATTTCTCCAAGTGATTCGGTAAGCCCATAATGCCTCCATTAACTTATTTTATCAATCCATATGATGCAGCTAAATAGTTTTTGTGAGAATGGGTTCTAAAACTTTGATCATGGACTCCACTTTCCCATTAGCCTGGGTGTGGTAAGGAGTCGATTTGTGATGCTTAATTTGATACTGCTCTATGAGTGCCATGATCAACTTTGATGTAAATTGTGTACCTTCTTCTGTGACGATTTCACGAGGTACACCGAATCTTGTAAAGATGTCCTCGAATAAAAATTCTACTACTGCCTTTTCAGTGGAAACATACAATGCTTTAGCCTCCACCCACTTGGTGACGCAGTAAATGCACACCAAGATATACTTTTTCTTTCTTGACATTGGGGATATGGGCCCTACGAAGTCCAATGCCCACTTATCAAAAGGTTCAATGGTGATTTGTGGTTGAAGAGGCATTTCATTGGAGGCAATGGGTCTCCCCATCTGTTGGCAAGCGTCACAACTTAAAATAAACTTCTTGGAATCCTTAAAAAGTGTAGGCCAATAGTATCCAGTACAGAGAACTTTGTATGTAGTTATTTTATCGGAAAAATGCCCACCACAAGGCGCGTTGTGACTGGCTCTCAGCACATCATACATTTCATCTTCCCGCACACACCATCTCATAATCAAGTCTACCACAGTATACAATAAATCCCCCTCAATCCAAGAGAAGTTAGCACTGCACTGTACTATATTATTTTTTTCTCGGGTCGACATGTTTTGAGGTAGTTTCCCTGATACAAGATAATTGGTGACATCAGCAAACCAAGGAGAAATAGTAGAAATGGAAAGTAATGATTCATCTGGAAATTCATCAGGCACTAGCATTGGCATGCTTCCCTACACAATGTTTAAATGAGATAAGAAGTAATCTGCCAAGTTATCCCTTCTAGGCCTATCAATTACAATTATATTGAATTCTTGTAAAAGAAACAACCATCTAGTTATCCTACCATTAGTAATAGGTTTATTCAATAAAATATAATAGTAGAATGATTGGTATGGACAAATGTCTCATAACTGGTAATATAATTCCTAAAATTTCCTATAACATGCATAACTGCTAACAGCTCTTTTTCAGTAACCGTATAATTTAATTTAGTGGGAGAAATATTTTTGCTGACGAAATAAATAACATAGGGAAAATTATCCTCCCTTTGTCCCAAGACTGCTCCCAGTGCAATATCTGAAGCATCTGTACAAATATGAAAAGGTAAGGACCAATTTTGCCCTCTCAGTACCGGAGCAGTGGACAAATTTTCCTTTAGTACTTGAAAATATTGTTGACAGTCAACATTCCATACAAAGTCAACATCTTTAGTTAACAATTTAAATAATGGTGCTGCAATTCTAGTGAAATTCGCAATAAATCGTTGATAATATCCTGCGTGCCCTAAAAACCTTACCTCCTTTTGCGAGCTAGGAATAGGGATACGCGAGATTACCTCAATTTTTGCTGGATCAACTTGAATTCCTTCTAATGACACATGATGGCCTAGAACAATTCCCTTAGTTTTCATCATCTTACATTTATCACTACTAGGGGCTAGATCAGCTTCTTGACAATGAATCAATAATTTCTCTAGATTTGCCAAAGCCCATGAAAAGTCATCTCCATAAACTGTGAAGTCATCCATATAGACCTCCACACAATCATGGATCAAATAAGAGAAAATGACAAGCACATCTCTCTAAAAAGTGGTGGGGGCATTACAAAGACCAAAGGGAAGGACTCTATATGCATAACTAGCCCAAGGGAATGTAAAGGTAGTCTTCTCTTGGTCTTCTTCAACAATTTGTATTTGATTGTAACCACTGTACCCATCTAGAAAATAAAAATATTTCTTACTTGAAAGTGTGTTGAGGACTTGATCAATGAAGGCAAGTGGAAAATAGTCACGCAATGTGGCCTTGTTTAATTCTCTGTAGTCCACGCAGATATGCCACTTTCTGTTCTTTTTGGAACCACTACTAAAGGTGACACCCACCTACTATGAGAAATGGGGTAAATGAAATCTGCAGCCAAAATTTTCTGAAGATCATCTTTAACAATGTCTTTTAATTTTGGGTTCATACACTTTTGTGGCTTCCGAACATGTCTCATTTCTTTATTTGTATAGATATGGTGAATGCAGGTGCCTGGATGTATGCCCCTCATGTCCAAGTAATCCCAAGCGAAAGCTCCGGTTTGTTCGCAAATCATGCTCATCAACTACTGCCTTTTTTATGTAGTCAATCCTGTACCGACATGTAAGATATTTTCTTTAAAATTTTCTACAAGTTCTGTGGTGGGTTCATGGCTTTCCTCCATTGTTGCAAAAGAGGTGAAGACAACTGGATGGAAGGTCTCCTGAAACTCATCACTAAACACATTCTGATAACCATTAAAAGAGATGGGATAATCAATACAAGAGATATCAGCTAAAAACTGCTGCAAAACTTGTTCGTTAGAATGCTCCTGGAGACCTCTAGACTGATCTAATGACAACATAGGAAACATACAGTCTTCATCTCCATATGGGTTTTTGAGCCATAATAGTACTTCAACAGCTGTCTGGGCAGGGGGAAAAATAGACAAATTTTGGTTGTGGGGACCATTAGAAATAATCATTTCTCCATTTCTACATCCTATGAAGGCATCAACAGTTGCCATCCATGGTCATCCCAGAACCACAGGGTGTCTGGGCCTAGAGGTTTTTAGAGAAATGACAACAAAATCTATGGGATATTTCCAAGAGGCAATAGTGACTACTATGTCCTCTAAGGTTCCCATTGGTTTGACGATGGATTTGTCTACCATTTCTAAAAGGATAGGGGTGGATTTAAGTCCAGATAGTTGTAAATATGTCATTGTTTCATAGGTCATTGCATTTATTGCTGCCCCTAGATCCATGAGGGTATTTTGCAAAAGTACTCTGTTTATATCAATGGTGACAATGGGATTCCCAAGGTCATTGTACTTCGCAAGCAAGTCAAAAATCATAGTGGAAATTTGGCTTATGATTTTGACATTCTGGTTCTTATTCCCCTTCCTCCTCAGTTTCTTAATGCAGATATCTTTGACAATTTTGGTGTAAATAGGAATGTCTCTAATTGATTGTAACACTTTAATTTCAATGCAGACATTCCTTACTTCGTTTTCCAAATCATATTCAACCAGGGTCTCTTCTTTCTTTACAATCAGTCTTTCCGGGTATGGTAGTTCGTTTGATTCTTCTTTCTGTGGTTGTTGTTGTTTTTCATTTTGCAATTGGTTTTTGGATGATGTGAAGGGTACCTCTTCTTGGATAACAACAACTAATTTTCCTTTGTTAACTGTCTTTCCTGATCATAATTGGATTTCATTCATAGGAATGGGAGTGATCATATATGTAGAAAAAGGCTAGATATCAATGTTTTTCACAGGTTGAGGTAGCCTATTATGACCTGGGTTAGGTACGGGTTGTGTAGGCAACAGTGTAGGTTAGGGTGGGTTCAAGGTAACAGGTGCCTGCGAGGATGATGGGTTAGCAAGTGCAAGTAACCACTGATGTAAAGGAGGTGGTGGCAACGTGGGTTGTTGATACATGTTAGGGTTATACCCTTGCTTATAGGATTGCATGGTCGAATTATACAAGGTACTTGGCATGTTTGAGTAAGGCACATAGAATTGGGTTTGGGGTTGATAGGCGTTGGTATAGGGGTTTTTCCTCCAATTCTAGCTCCAGGCAGTGTTTTGATGTTGCAAAGTAGCCCAAGGAGGGTAATATGCTTGGAAGGTCCAAGGTTGAGTCTAACCATAACCTTGGGAATTTGTATCTTGAAACACATTCTGATTCTGGCCTTTCCAAATGGGTCTTTTTGTGGCTTGAGATTGGTCAATGGCTTCAGCGTTCCCTTTGTAGATAGCCTGTAGGCCGGGAAGTGATGGCAACTTCTCGGTCGAGTGTTCTAGAGTGTAGATTCCAGAAATTTCAATGGCATTTAAAGGACATTCCCTATCAGCATGTTTGTTCCTACACTTGGAACAAAAGACTGCCATGGTTGCTTTTTCGGCCTCTTGTTTTTGTTTGATTTTCATAGCATTTAGTTGGTCACTGATTGTGTTGAGTATATCAGTTTTAAATTTTTCTAATAACTTTCCCAGTTTGAATTTCATAACAACATTAGCCACAGTTTTCTTTATCACATACTCTCTAGAATTATCTTTAAGTTCGCAAAGCTCCTTGCCTACTTTAGCTTGGCTCCTAGAATAGGTACAACAAAGATCAACTACCTTAGCAAATGGCTTCTTATAGATGTCCCCACCACTAAGAAGGTTTAATGTTTCAATGTAGTCATCCCTCAACCCTTTTAGGAACACAATTTTGACAGTCTTTTCATCTAAGTTTGACTCATGGGATTTGTGAAAATTGTATAGGAATCATTCAAGATACTCCTCTGGGTTTTCATCTTCTGTTTGCTGCATCTTGAGGATATCATTTATGTCCATTCTCTTACAAAAATCTTGATACTTTTTAAGGAAGACTGATTTCATGTCATCACATGAGTATGTAGCGTGTTCCCCTAGACTCATGAACCATATAAGGGCTTAATCTTTTAAAGTGGCGGGAAAAAATTTAAGTTTATGTGCATCCTCATAGTACTTATAACTGCGACACAAGATATCGAATTAAAAAAGAAATGCATCAAGATCTTCAGATGATTTACTATAGAATAGAAGAAGAGATGTCATTGGGATGTTTTTAATGTTGATTTCATGAGTCACATCTAGGATAGGGAATTCGAAGGTAGTCTCTTTGTTGTCTTCCTCTAGTCCTCCTCTTGGGCTTTTCGTGTTGTTTCCTCCAAAGAATTCGACATTGCATCGAGGGCCTTCTCCCTCTCCATGGTGTTATTCATTGTTTATGTTCTCCCTATCGTGGTGGTCCATATCTGTGACGGGCACCCGAAGAGGTTTGTTGATTATAGTGTGAATAAGAAGTACTAGAACATGGTTGATGTTGGTTGATTTCTCATTCACGTTATCTTGTAGTTCTACTAGTTCTTCCACCTTGATCCCTTTATTGTTGTCAAAGACAACCTGTTGAATGGTATTTTATCCTTGATCTAAGAATTCTCGATCCGAACCAAGTTGGTATCAACACTTCCTCCTTCTTGTCTCAGTCCTGCATATCGATTAAAAGAATTAATAAGATGTATATTAACTAATCCAAAGGTTTTAGTAAATTTAGAACTAGAAATAAATCTACCCTTACTGTATCTAGTTCTACCTGTACTGCTACACATGATAAAGGAAATAGAAACTCAAGAACAAGCAGCGATCGGTTAGACTTTGGAGCAACCCCACAAAAGTGGATGCGTGGATCTTCACTCACGTCTTACTGTACACTCTCTTCCCTCTAACAGTATTGCAAGATCCTGAAAATCTAATAATAATAGTTACCTGAATAAAAAATTACAACTTCCCCGACAATGAAGCCAAAATGTTAAGAGATGTAATAGGTGTATTAATTATCCTGCATCTATATTTCAATCTGGGCTCATAAACATGAGTTGTACTGTGCTTTCTACATTCAGTTCTTAGACAGAGCTTTAATGTTTCCTTTATAATTATTAGCTAAGTAATCGAACACACAACTCAAAAAGGAAATCAATACAGGCATAACCAATAATCAAATTCAACTTAAGGACTTTGAAACCTCTATAAACTTAACCTATTCTGTTTTTGGACTAAAATCTGGACTCAAGTGAAGGCTAAATTCTTTACCACAAATTCCACTTTGACAGACTATGAAAGCAAATTCATAATTAAATAGAGTCCACACATCAACTCTACAGTTTAAAGTTACATTCGAAATCCAAACCCTAATTTCTGGCTTTTACAATTTACACTTGAAAGAATTAAAAGATCTAATCTGCTCGCGATGGTAATTCAATTTTAAACCAAGCAATCAATCTTACACTCAATAACTGTTCTTTGATTCAAACCCTAGAATGAGAAAGATTTCAAATTAATTCCATTGTCTTGACAACAAGTAAAAGATCTTTATGTTAGGAACTAATCTGAATACTTTGTCTCATATACTTAACCAAGAAACTTTATTTATCACACTCAACTAATCTTCATACATATTACCTAATCTGTAATAACCTTAGGAACAAGCTCAAATATCAAACCCTAATTATATTTTCAAGAATGAAAAGCAAATAAGACAACTATGAATTTCTATAAGACACACAAAATTGTACATGAGAGGCTATCCTACAGTTGTATTTAACATGAATCAAATTTCAAACTAAGCTCAAGCAAACCTACTTAAGATTTCAGCAAGCCAACACTATGTCTTCTTAATGAAAAAGGTAAATCACACAGCTGATTGCAACCTTAACTACTTCAAAATCTAACAAGAACACGTTATACTAAGGCACTGCTAATGGAAATTACCTCAAGTTGGAAACTACGATTTCAATCGAGAGTATCTAGATTTATCAAATTCTAGGCTATAGTACTGCACTCAAGCACTCAAAACAAAGCAAAATGAATCACACTAAAATCTAAATCACTCAATTTAACTTTCAAAATCAATCTGTGAAATTTCTTGAGAAACTAAGAATCTATCGAGAAACAAGACTAGATTAAACTATTATAATTTAAGCTATTCCAATCAAAAATCTAGAAAGAAAGGCACACATTCATGAAAATAACTTAAAGGAAAACCAATCAATGTGATAATAGAAATAAACAAGAAATGTGCTTTCTATTTCAAATTAACTAAAATCCACTCAATGCACATTACTAATCTAGCTTCCTATTCTACACAACTAAACCCACACCATATCAATCCTTGCTACATAATTACATCGACTTCAGCATACGAGGGATGCATTTTGCATTTTAAACAAGGGACCAGCTCATCACATGCATTCTATTGACAATGTGATTGAAACAAGTTTTCATATGACCGCAACAACACAGTTGGGACAATACAACTTGTTTCTTTGGAAAACAGAGTATAACTCTGTCTTAAAGGTAGGTGCGCCAATCTCTATGATGCACGCAAGGTTCTACACATTTAGATTTCTAAATTGAAGGGTCTGAAAATGAATACAATGGTTAGCACACTGAAATCATTCCAAATCAATGAAAGTCTCCACACAATATATAAACGATTAATATACAAACCAAAAACAAATGAGAAGCGACTATAATTGACACATGAATATGTTTCCTAAGAAATAATACAAAGCTATTCCCAGATGATGGTGGGCCCAACTACACCTGGGGAAGCTTACTTACTTATAGAAAAATGGAAAGCTTAACACCTCTAACTCATGAACTCACATAAAACCATCAAGTGAATCGATATGAACTTAATGCATGGCCATAATAACAGTCTTCAATTAAAATGATATGTCTGGAAATAATACTTCAAAGATACAATAACAATATTCCTTTTTGCTCACTAACTTCCTAGCTATTACATATCAGGACTTTATAGTCATCGACTTGAGCTAGAAACAACACTGGACCATACATAGCAAGTCCAATGACTCGGCTAAATCAATCTTCTAGATTAGATTGCTGGAACGACCTATTCCATTTAGCTTAAAAAATTCTCAACTAACTCCAATATTGGCATAGGCTAAGTTCAGTGAGGATGGTGAAGATCTTTATCACGATAGATATTGAACTCGTTTGATCATAGATTTTGGTGGCTCGATCATCTAGAAGCACGTGGCCTATTCATCCTTTATATCGTTGAGGACCGATCATGAAATGGTTTCTAAGTATAAAAATGGTGGAACATGGCTTGTGGACAAGTAGTCTCCTGATCTTAACCTGCTCATTCCGCTGCAATACTCACATTCAATCACATTGATTAGTTAGCATGTTAGGAACAAGTTAAATTTTCTTAAACTTAACCAATAAAGAGTAAAATGACACAAATGAAATGCTTTACCTCATGGCAGGATTTTGACAGTTTTAGGGCAATGAAAGTGATAGGAGAGTAGTTATAGGAGTACAAAAATGACAAAAATGGAGGTGGGGAATAATGGAAATGGGGAAAAATAGGGCACCAACACTTGTTCAGCAACACAACACACAATCAACAAGATTTCAAATCATTCCTATATAATAACTGCAGGTAGTGCAACTCCAGTTTTAGAATAACAAAGTAATACCTACATATAGGTCATTAGTATAAAATCATGCATCTCATGCAGTCATGCTTCCACATATTTGTGTAACTTGTAATAAGAAATTTACACATGGTAGACATGGACAATGCTAGTAAGAGCATGCAACATAACCATATTAATGCCACCGGAAAGAAATGCATATTGATTATAGCATGAACGTGACCTTTTCAATCACATGTTGTTCTAATACCTTAATAACATGAACCATGAAACATGTTGTTAACAACCGTATTTTGAGTTGTCAATGCAATATTTTCTAGACCCACCTTCCAACACATACAATCTATCAAGGTTCTTAGCCTAGATTTCATTACTATTAGAAAAACAAGAAAAAACATGGAATAAAGCATTTATCTATGAGCAATTTGAACTCTTCATGCACACAATAGAGATAACCTTCATAGATTGTATGTGACGGAAGGTATTCATGCACGCAACAAAGATGCAATGTTATGTTAAGTCCAGGAACACAAACTAATCCATTAAATCCTATGAAACAATACCATCCATTGTACCAAAATATAAGGAATATTTACGCCTGAGCTTTGATAAAATGAAAATGCAATCCCAATGACTTGGGCATACATTACTAAAAATATTATAAGGCATCCATATGAAGTAACAGGTCAATAAGGAATAGAAAGGAGAAATCATTAACATTGTTACATAGAAACAAAATTAGTGCTAATAAGAGCCTACAACCAAATAGGAAACATGTCATCGTAAATATGATTGGATCTCCATGTTGCTTGCTATCAAAAAGGTGATCAACACACATACAATATTTTCAATCAAACTTTGGCTGAGCATCGTAAATAAAGTAAGCTCATAATTAATAACCTCATTGTTTGATTCCAACACCTTTTCAATAGTGCCAACAACATGCCAGTTAACTTATATAAACAATAAAACTCAGACCCAAATTTCAAACAAGGATAACACTATCTCACATCAAAACCATAAATACTGTTTAATTATCATTAGAAACATGAAGAGCACTTCTCTTGAAAGTTATGTGGAAACATATTCTAGGACTATGACTCTCCACCCAATCGTAGAGAATTGTCGCCAAGCTCTCACTTGCACATGTCACTCCTGAGCTAGATTCAAGAGACTGAGGGGTCTTTTGCTCTAAGTCCTCTTTTAGTAGCTTCACTACCCTCTTTCAACTATTCGAATGGCCTTTGTTCCTTCTTTGTTGCACTCTTCCAGCAACTTAGACACTCTCCCTTTTCTATATTGTGTTCTTCTTGCCACTTGAATTTTATCCTAGATTTTTTGTTTTGTATTTCCTCCTTTATGCTCCCTCTTCAAATAAAGTCCCCTCTCTTGTCTTACACACTCTCTCTTTTTATATTTGTGTTGGAATTATGGCTAATGTGTTGTCCTTGATGGAAACCTGCTTGATAAATAAGTTTTTGATGTCAACTTGGCTATAATATGATGGTCATGGAACTAATGCAAATGACATGACTGATGGTATAGGTATTATGGTACATGCATTACAGAAGATATGGAAAATAAATGGTAGTTCAGTTACAAATGGATGAAAAATGTGAAGTTTGAAAAGTATACGTGAATCTTGTGAAGAATAGTTGCGTACATTCACAAAATTTGTGAACAAAAGTCACATAAATACTCCAAACCATGGAAAATTAGATACCAGGGGTCATTACCATGGTAATTTCCCATATTAATTATGGTGACAACGTCTATTTGATCCCATCAACAAACATTGACGACATTACCAAAGGATTTTCCCAAGGTATTAGCAAAGGCACAAGCTATATAAGGAGATGGAGATAAATGTGTTATGTGTGCAAGTAATTTTTTATTCATGTGTGATTTGATTTGGAACAAGTGTGCACCAGGGAGCAAGAAGATCGATCAAATTTGATAGATCTAAAAGTGTAGCAAAGGATAATGAATATACTTGCTTGATCTATTTATGTTTGTAGCTAACAATGTTAGGTATGTAGCTATAATGATGATTTTATATGAATATAGTGATGTATGATTATAACATTATGTGTGTCGAGGTATATGTTTGGTAGATGTTGTGATTTGGAGAAAATATTTGATGCGGTAGTTTAAGATATGTACACAAGTTTTCTTACATATGGTCATGTACATATGCAGATTTGGTTTAGTATTATCATGTATAAATTTTGTGATAATATATTTAGTATGTTGAAATATATACATGGGTTTAACACATGATAAGTGTGTATATAGTGATGCTTAATAACAATCATGTATATATTATGAAGGGTACAAATTTCTACTTGATGTTGACAATGGATGAGTGTTGTATTTGTTGTTGTTTTTCAATGTTGTCTTAATCATGATGGTTTGTATTTGTTGTGGTTTGGTTGTGCATTGATTTGATCTAGTTGTAGTGGTTGGTTCATTATTTAGTAGCTTGATGTTTCAACGGATTAGTTGGTTTACAGTGCTTCAATGATTCAAATTTTCAAATTCAGTATTTCAATTTGGCATATTGGTTTGGGTATATTTTTGGTGTGGGTTTAGTTTGAAAATATGATGAAAGGTGGCCTACAGGTTTTGATGTTTGTTCAAGACAAGTGAATCCAGTGTGAAATATAATGAAACACGATCCATGAATGTTTTAAGGGTTGGAGTCTTCAATGAGGGAGTCAAATCCTCCTTCTAGTGGTAGTTGGTAAATGTGTTCAAGGGGTAGGTGCTCCCTTTTGGTATGATCTGGTAAACGAGATCAGGGGGTTGTAACTCCCTTCCAGTGGGTGTTGGAGAATGAGTGGAAGTTGTAGCCTTCTGTAGATGGGTTCCTACATGTTAGTAAGAGTCTGTGCCAGTAGAAGATGTAATGAATATTTTCTTTATACTAAACGAAGAAGACAAAGATGATAAAAATGATGGTTTTTTCCCACATTGGGTTTCCACCTAAAATCTCAGTGTCCTCATGTGTTGATGATTTATCTCCTCTTTACTACTCATGGCTATTTAGTGAAAATGTGAAGTTGGGTTACACTTTTGGCCATTTTCTGAGAAAAAAATATCATTTTTAGAAGTTTTTCAACTTTTGGCAAGCTAAAGTAATTTTTCTGTTTAGAATTTCATTTTACAATAAAAAGAAAACTTGTCCGAAATTTTATTACATTTCTATTGCTTGTTTTTTAGAATTTTTTTATTCATATTTGATATGTCAACTTAGATATTGTTCTACTATGTGTTCTTTAAAAATCAAGGGATTCATAAAAAGTCATGTTTTTTGGCGCTAATGTATTATTTCTTAATGTTGCATTTTTGAAAAAAAAAATGTGCTGCAACTATCTAGACAGACTCTACTTCGGTCTGGATATATTTACGAAAAGAACATATGCACATTATAATTACTAGAATTTTTTGAATTGAATCAATATGAAAAAATTGCCAATTTTGAAGATCTTAAACATAACACCATGTTTCTCAACATATTAGTTAAAAACTAAAAATCTAAAAGCTACCCATTAAAGTAGACACACCAACTTAATGTACCATAACTTTTCTATATTTTTTCACAGTTTATTTTGGAAGATACAAAATTTTGATTTCAATGAATCATAATGACCTTCAAAAATGTTTTGCACACATTTTACCAGAAAATTAGTTAAAATGAACAAATATCTATGAGATTCCATAAAATTTATATCTATTGAAATTAGATTCAATTATGCAAATGTTGGTGTTGGTTCCAAAAGTAATTCACCATAATTGATGGAGTTTAACCATTCCAAACTTGGAGAAAGGAGAATGGATCTGAGTTGTTGCAGAGTTGCAGGTTTTCGACCGAAATACATTTTATGCTGGAAAAATATTATTTTTGGCCGAATTTCTTTTCTTCGCAAACAAATAACAAAATTAACAGAAAATGTTTTCGGTCGAAAATTTAAAAAATTTCGTCTGGAAAACTTATCCATATTTTCCGTCGACTACGAAATTGAAATGATGCGACCCTGGACCAATATGATTGTTTCGGTCGAATGCTATAAATAAACTCGACTAAAACATCATTTTCGCACTCACATTCTCCATGTGTAACTTTTGAATACTAAACTTCTTTTAATCTAATTTTTGGACAAAACTTATTTTTGGGTTGGATTTTAAAGTGAGTTTTTTGCACTGATTTTTTAAAGTGAGTTTTTTGGGCTGAAGTCTGAAAGTGATTTTTTTAGGCTAAATTTTGAAAGTGAATTTTTTAGGCCGGATTTTTAAAGGACTATTTTTGTTGGATTTTGAAAGTGGTTTTTTGGGCTTGATTTTTTAAAAATCTACAAT
Source organism: Pinus taeda (assembly GCA_000404065.3). Taxonomy (NCBI): domain Eukaryota; kingdom Viridiplantae; phylum Streptophyta; class Pinopsida; order Pinales; family Pinaceae; genus Pinus; species Pinus taeda. Next base: position 13,038 of record APFE031003363.1, on the reverse strand, counting down.
GATTGAATTATCATGGGGAATCAAAGATATTGCAAGAGAAAATACGATCGAATTAGAGACATTGAGACTCGTAGAGAATACTCAAGAAACTATTACAAAAGAAAGAAGGAAGAATGCTTAAATATTGAAAGGGAAAATCAATCTCAACAAGAAGTTGAACCAGGTATGTAAATGTAGATATTATAAATAATATTTAAAATTTAATAGTTCATTATGGAATTTAATTTTTATTTGATGAACTAATTTGAAAAATATTTTGCATTGTAAACAAAGAGATTTTCCTCATAACATTGATGACGAGATTGAAAATGTTGAAAGACAAAGTGAAAAATAAAATAAATTAATGATTGATGATGTTGTTGAAGACGTTGAAATAGATTCAAGTGAAGAAGTTGAACCACCCTTATATAGATATATATAATGTATTATTGAAATTATACATATTTATTAGTTTAAATTTCATGAAATATATTTTTTTAATTTAATTATTTAAAATATATTTATACTCATTTATATTAAATTCTCATATGTACAGATGAAATCAATATCGATGATGAGGCATTACAAAATGTCAAAACTATCACATATTGAGATAAAAAAGTTGACCATGTTATACGATGTCGTGTTAAGATCACTATTGATAATTTTTCAAAGATTAAAATGTGACAGTTCAAGCTCAAATTTTGAGAGGTCTCTTAACATTGAAGAACTTAAAAGAAGCTACTGTTATACTCCTATAGTTATAGGTGTCATATTTCATGATTGACTGGTTGAGCTCTGTAATATGTTCATACCTTTCCTTGCTGTAAAGGTTTCCATATTATCAAAATCAAAAAAATGTAAAAATGTAAAAGGGGTATACCCTAAAAGAAAAATAAAAGGGTGAAAAAATAAATGGTCAAAAGAAAAATGAAAAGAAATGAACCCCAAATAAAAAGACCAGGAAAGTGTGCAAGTCCAAATGCCACCACTATTTCATTTTCTGTAAATAAAGCATTGTGTGCAGCTTGTTAACTTTTTCCACAATTGATGAATGGCCAAACAGCTTAATCTTGGCTAGTTCATGTTTCAATTTCATGTTTTAGAGATAGAGAGTAAAATCTGTCCAAACTGTTTAAACGTAGCAGATATGTAGATAGGTAGGGAAGCAAAGGAGCTCAACTGTTTAATCTGAGCCCTTGTAAGAAATAAGTGTAGGCTTAGGTAAGCTTACAATGAAAAGAAAACAAGATTGGAAAGGGTTTGCTAGTCTAAGTGCACCCAAAGCAAGGAAGAAAAAATGTTAGGCAAAGTAGGGAGGGTAGCTAGATTGCTGTTGCAGAATGAGACTTGTGATGGATTCTGTTTCTCAAAATGTGTGTTAACTTACATCTCTATCACAAGTGCCATGGCAGATATTTTTTGGAGCAGCTCAAGTGAGGCATGACTAACTCCCCTCATGTTTTCCCCAAATCATTTACTAATTTCTCCTAGAGATATTAAGATCTGCTTAATATCACTAAGTCACTCATTCCATTTCATAATTGGCCTAAGTGAATTCCCATTTTACTTAGGAAAAATGCATACTATCACCCCAAAACCCCTGTTTTTTCCCTTTTTGCCTAAGTTTTCAACACTGTAACTTAGCGCTCGATTCATTTTTTCATATTAACTTTGACTTTATTATTTAAATCCTGCCCCATTCCCCTTTCCCATATTATATTTATATTATAAAAACCCCAAAACTTTAATATCCCCGCCCCGGTTAAACTATAACCATAGCACTGTATAAAGCAGGGATTAATGGTTCATTTGGAACCTATTAATAGCCTTCCCACCGTGCAGATTATGGGGTTAATTAGCCTCCCGAGTTAATTAATAACCTAATCACCTCTCGAACCAATAGAAATGCACCTGATACCATTAAAACCATTGTTTAATATATTGGGCCTGTGCATTAAACCTTCACTATGTTCCATGATCGTCCAGCATTCGATCAACCATCGCACATTTGACAGCCTATAACCATTTCGCTGCCCCCTCCATCACCATTGTTTAACTCCTAGGGAATCGGCGGTATTGTGCTCGTACCAGGGACACGCGTCACTCCGCCGCTATGCTCACTCCCTCCCCGCCCGATACCGCCCAAGACCAAAAGCGGTTCGGGCAAAACAGCTTACCACCCTCCTGATGACCCTTTGCCGACGTCACCTACCATGTCACCCGCCATGTCACCATCCATACTTCCACGTCACTTGCCACATCATCTCTCCTGTACCCCCCGCTGATGTCATGCTTACGTCATCCATCCTTGAAACCAAAATTTCCCGCCAAATTTTTTTTTGTCAAATAAAGGGGAAAAGAGTAATTTTTGTTATATTTTGCTGTAAACTGTGTTCTGGGCACAACAAACGACTGACTCAGCTCTAGATTTCCGACCGCCTCTTCATTAGAAAAGCCACAACAAGCTCCGTAGCCTTCCTTTCAGCCTACATAGTACAAACAATTCGAACTAGCGCCGAGGGACTTCCAAGCCCGCAAAACAAAGAAATAAAGGGATATACAGAGACACTTGCTGCCCTATCCAGCCGACCTCCAGAAACATAAAAGGCCAAAGGAAAAGCGGTGAGTAGGGTCGGTTCAGCATTTAAGAGGATCAAAACAAGTCAAAGAGTATTAGAGGAGCATTAAAGAGTATCAAATCAAAGTCACAAAAATATTAGATTAGCCACGAAGAGTATCAATGCAGAATTAAAGACAAATCAAATCAGAATTAATGAATATTGGAGCCGACTAAGAGAAGTAGATCAGAAGTTAAAGAATAGTTAAGACAAACAGTCAGCACAGAGCTACAAAGGACACCTGCAAGCTGAACCCTAAAAAGCCTGCCTCCAGCACAGCATAAGTTAGTTGTCTCTACTTTGCTTGTAAATTACTTTAGGTTAAACTTACATATTATCTCATAGCTTTTATGAGATATCTGTTGTACATATTTTGTTGTATAAATACCCCCTTCATCAGACTTTTGAAGAGGTTGGGTATGTGTATATTTCCTAGACTTTGCTGTAATACTGAACTTTGGAATAAAATGCTGTTGGGATCAAACTGTTGTCTAGCCTACTGGATGAAAAATTGAAGCAGAGGACTTGTCACAAAATTCTTGAATCAACCTCCGGATCAATAAGTCCCCTATATTCTATGTTTTATAGTTTTCTTGTTTACTATATCATCTGCGTTTCATGATCTGAATGGTAAAGAAAAAGGATAATTCAGAATTTGCTTGACTGCACTCTGTTTTCAGTCTTTATTATTTTCTGTGTTTTCTTCAGAATTAGCATAAACAATGAATTCTTAATTGCTCATGTTTCCTAATTCTCTCACGTTGAGTATTTTCTGAGGAATTCTTAACTGCTCCTTATCAGTAATCATCCATTTTCCCTCTTTCAATATGTTGAAGGATTCTTAACTGCCCTTCACCCATTTGAGTCCATTCCATCTGATTCCAGCCTTTAAATTGTTCCATGTTTGACTACCTTGCTCTGTGATGCCATCCTCTATTAGAAACCAAATCCAGCAAGCCATCCTTCTTTGACTCCGTCATGCCCAAACTCAATTTTACCTCACTGTTCTATTGAATCTCACCACCCAAACTCAAAACAAAACCCTTGTACTTCATAACTAGCCTAACACCTTCAAAAAACAAAGCTAAATCAGAAAGAGAGAGCCCTCTCTGGATACAGATGGGCTAGAATCTGTATCTAAAAGATTGGCCTGTGGTTACCTCGGTTGTATTCCCTTTCTTACAACTTTTGGGAACAACCTGAGTGATAACAGCTACAACATTATTGGGCATTCAAAAATCAATGAAAGATAAAAATGTGAAGGAAAATGTGATTCAAAATATAAATAATTCTCTAAAATAAATTGTAAGATCTATAAATAAAAGTGATCTAGATGCACGTAGAGTAATACAAATGGAAGTGGTTCCATTAAGTACTAAAGAAAATCGTTTGGTAAAATCTATGGAAAAAGCATTAGGGACCTCACAAAAAACATTGCACAAGCATAAGAGATTTCAATTGCAAATAGATGCAAATGATGAACTTGCGTGTTGGAGAGTTATTTGTAGGAAACCATATACAGATAGACTTGGAGAAGATGTTAAAAAAATAATATATGAATATTGAATGAAAAATTCACGTATTTCACCAAAAGTAAGGGATGTGATGCGATGAAGAATAACATGAAATGAGTATCAAGAACATATTTCATAATCAATAACTACACAAACAGTGATGCACTGGTTAAGTTAAATCACTCATGGAAATTATGAAATATTAGTAATCTGAATATACACGGTTTTAATTCACTGAAGTCATGTACACATGTGGGTTGCATGAATAATAGTAGCATACATATTTCTGAATGTGAAATTGAAATTTAAAGTGAATTAAAAAGATTGATTCAGCCCCCTCCCAATTTTTATCATAATAATTGGTATAAGAGAAGGTCGCTCCAGTAAAAGCTTAATCACTCGAGAGTGGATCAAGGAAAATGGGAAAGAACAAAAGAAGAAGGTAGCTCAAAGGAAGAAGTCAGTTAAGGAAAAATATGGTAATGAAAGAAATATATCAGATGCGGTGGAAGTTTTAGCAATTACAGATCAAGGACAAACTGTATTGATAGGTGTCAGCAAATATTCAGATTCAGAAGCACACTGCTTTCTATTGGTCAATAATGAAGAAGATAGTGAAGACAATAACAAAGAATTATAAATTATTGGATTTTTTTCTAATTTTGGTTCGATTCCATGTTTGTGTAATAACGATGATAGTGAAGATGACAATGAACCAACTGAAATTGCTCTGATTGGTAGAAGTGAAAGTAATCATTCTAAAGAGAAAACATATTAAAAAATAATGGAACTGTATGAAGAGATTAAAAGGATTATAGATAAAAATAGAGAACAAAGAAATTTATTGAAACAATTTGATGAAAAGGAGTGTCCCTACAAATAAGATATCGTCACATTGAAAACCTAGTTGAAAAAAGGAAGAAAAATTAAAGAAGGAATGAGGAAGCAGTATAAGGAAAAGGAAGACCAGTGTCAAAATTTTGAGGATGAAGCAACTTCATTAAGAAATAAACTTAGAAATTTTCCGAAGGAAATAAGAAATGAAGAAGATGTAGCAATCAAAGGGGTCAGAGAAAGAATCAATTATTATGAAGGGCTTGAAGTAGAAATCATCGCTCTCAAATCTGAATCTTGAAAATTCAAATAAGTGATATGAGTAGATACTTCAAGTATTTGAAGAATAGGAAAATGTTCTTAAAAAGGAAATTATCAAGTTGAGAACTGAACTTGAAAAGAAAAAAAAGAGAAAATTAAGTCAAGATGAGTATACTAGAAGGTAAGTTAGCAGAAAATGATAAGCAATTGATATTTCAAGATAGATCAAATATATTGGACAATATTCTTAGTAGTCAAAGGTCTCCCTCCATTAAATCTGGTGTTGGTTTTCATGGAACTATAAAAGGAGAATCTAGCTCACAAGATTGTGCAAAGAAAACTATAAAAAACCTGGTAAATAATTAAGAAGTCAACCAAACCAGTAACCAAAGAAAGAACTTTTTCACAAGAAACCATTTTCCCCTAACTATAGAAGTATCATTTGATTCTATCCTCTAGATAATGATGTTAAATGTTTTATCTATCATAAATTTGGACACTTTGTATATAATTGCAGAAGCAGACTCACGGGAAGATCATCAAATCCCAGATACTCAGTTTTATTTAAGGGATATTGTTTTGCTTGCAACATGTTGGTCACAAAGCTATTGAATGCAATAGGAGGAATATGAAATAGAAATATATGATTCCTATACTCCTTGTTTTGGTCATGTAAGATTCTATACTTATAACAAGTTTGGACATGTAGAAAAAGAATGTAGAAACAAGTCAATGGATTCACATAGACAACAAGTTGATTTCCTCCAAGGCATGCAAACAAATAAGAATATTGTTACCAAAATACCTGAGAAAGATGGATCCACCAACCCTTCTCATATTAAGAAAAAGGAATAAGAACAAGTTAAGTGTGACCTTGTTCTATGATAGTTTGAATAAGAATATGAATGGTACATAGACATTAGATGCTTTAATCACATGTCTGGAGATAAGAACGAGTTTGTGTCTCTCAGGAAAAAAAAATATGGTAAAGTTATTCTTGGAAAAATTGCACCAACAAAAGTTATGGGAAAAGGTAGAGGGAAACTTAATAAGCATATAGAAGCAATTGATGCATTATTAGTTCAACGGATAAACTGGAACATTCTAAGTGCAGGCCAAATAGCAGATAAAGGACACACAATTGTGTTTACATCAACTAAATGCAAAGTTATAGAAGAATATAGTGGAAAGGTTATAGCTTAAGCATTCATACATGCAAATAAGGTATATGTGCTAAAGAAGAATCCAAGCATAAATGAGAGGTCTAGCTCCTCTTCTTTAGTTTCGAAGTAATGGAAGAAAGTCCCTAATGCATTCCACTATACTTGATGCATACTTCTAATGTGAGGAACATAGCCTCATGAAAAGTAGATGATGACTATTAGGTCTACAAGATCAATGATGTATGATCCCAGGGGGAGCTATGTGTGTTTATCTTGATGATGATTCCCTATGTTGTTTTGATATTCTTTTGTTGATGCTTATATTGCTAATAATGCATTTGATGGAGCGACAATGATAAGGAAGATACGTGACATGTTCAGGGGGAGTTTTGGTTATGAAAAATCAACATTTTACATGTGTTTCTTATGAGGTACAGTCACATATGCACATGATTTTTTACTTATATAGATATGTATGCTTCTTTGCGGTGATTAAGAAGTGGCACAAATTCAGGAGGAGCTTCTCATATGCTTCCATCAATTCATTATTGGCATTTTAGCTCTGATATTGATTTGTTGTAGTCTGATAACGATGCCCATATGATGATTAGGAATGGTTTTGGTTCATGATGACTCTATGAGTTGTTGCAAAATCCTATATTATTATTTTTGTTGATATGATTCTTTGGTGCATTTACTATTGGTAAGAAAGATATAATCTGATCAAAATTGATGATGAAAAGTTGGAACAGGTTTAGGGGGAACATCTTCTATGCTTCTAATGGTTCATTGTTAGAATTATGGTCTAACTTAATACTCCTTATTTCTTGATGGTGTCTACGATGAGTTCATGATTATTACTATCATAAGTCTTATTCACTGTTGAAAATATGTGTTGTTGTCACTATGTCATGGGCTATTAATGATGCTTGGGTTGGACACAATGAAGTTGTGGATGTTGCCTTATTGTTGATGATAAATATTAATGCACTTGATGAGGAGGATGTGTATGCTATGGTCAATATTGATGTTGGTTGATGGCTTGTGATGCTGGAGGTTCTCTTTGTTTCCACATATCTTCATTGATGCATGGAAATACTATGATGTTGTATATGCTGCTTATGGTATTTTGGTCCAACAGATTGATATATTTTTGTTTCTTAAGTGTATATCATTCTATGTGTGGATAGAGTATGTTGATCTTTGTGGCATGAGATCAAGGGGATGAGTTGCTTTATTGAAAAAATATTATGTTTCTTAGTGATGCCAAGATGCGTTACATATTTGGCCACATATTGATGATATTGAGGAGACTAATGCTACATTGTCCTATTTGCTTGATGATATATCATTTTATCATTTATGTTGTTGTTGTCAGATGATTATGCCACAAATGTCTATATGGTGCATGGTGGTTGTCGATGATTATCATGGTTATGTTACAAATATACTTCATTGTTGAAATCCTTGTTTATGGATAAGATGTTGCACAAAGCATAGATTATTGTTCATGAATGTCATGTATATCTCTTTATGTATTGGTCATGAAAAGACTCATGATGTAATATTTGTAAAATACAATCATCTATGGGTCATTGGGATCAAGTCATGTCATGTATGTAATCCCATTTTTTTCTGGGTGATGTAAAATTTGGGTCTAATATGTAACCCCATTATGTTGGGTGATTGATCTTAGAGTCATTGATTATAGGAGAGGTCATATGTGCTTATGGATATCCACATATTTTATTTATACAACCTTGTAATTTTATTTTATATCTTTAGAAGGTCTAGCAATGCTCAGGGGGAGCATGGCCAATATGTAGATTTCATAATTCATATCAGTGGATCGGACTTACAGTGATAAGCTCTATAAGGGAAGTACTTCATTTAGTCTAGTTGAGTCCTTTGTTGTTGATTTCAAAGGGGGAGAGAATACTTAGTGTTTATAGGTGTGTTTACACGTGGTTTCCAAACACAAAAGTGGTTTCCATCAAGTCCAAAGGGGGATATTATTGGCATTATGGATAATGTGTTTTCCTTGATGGAAACCTGCTTGATAAATAAGTTCTTGATGTCAACTTGGCTATAATATGATGGTAATTGAGCTAATTTAGATGACATGGCTGATGGTACAAGTATTATGGTACAGGAATTACAGAAGATATGGAAAAGAAATGGCAGTTCAGTTACAAGTGGAGGAGAAATGTGAAGTTCAAAAAGTATATGCAACCCTTGTGAAAAATAGTCACGTACATATGTAGGTTTTGTGAGAAAAAGTCACATACATAATCCGAGCCATGGAAAACTGGATACCAGGGGCCATTACCATGGTAATTTCCCATATTAATTGTGGCGACAATGCCTATTTGATCCCATCAATGAATACTAATGACATTACCAAAGGATTTTCCTGAGGTATTAACAAAGGAAAAAGCTATATAAGGATATGGAGATAAAGGTGTTATGTGTGCAAGTAATGGTTTATTCACGTGTGATTTAATCTAGAATAGGTGTGCACTAGGGAGTAAGGAGATGGCCCAAATCTGATATATTTAAAAGTGTAGTGAAGGCTAATGAATATACTTGCTTGATTTGTTTATGTTTGTATCTAACAATTCTAGATCTATAGCTATGATGATGATATGATCTGAATGTAGTGATGTGTGACTGTAATAGTATGTGTGTCGAGGTATGGATTTGACATATGTTTTGATTTGTAGTGAAAATTTGGTTCAGTGGTTTAAGATCTGTACACATGTTTTCTTCAATATGACCGCGTACATACATGGATCTGGTTCAATATTGTTGCATATAAATTTTGTGATAATATATTTAGTATGTTGAAATATATATGCAGGTTCAACACATGATAAGTGTGTATATGTGAAGGGATACTTAATAACAATTGTGTATATATTCTGAAGGTTTTGAATTGTTGCTTGATGATGACAATTGACGAGTTATGTTGTATTTGGTGTTGGTTGTCAATGATGTCTTAATCAGGATGGGTTGTATCTGCTATGGTTTGGTTGTGCATTGATTTGATCTGGTTGCAATGGTTGGTTTATTATTTAGTACCTTGATGTTGCAGTGATTCAGTTGGTTTACAATGCTTAAGTGATTTATATTTTGAGATTCAGTATTTCAGTTTGGCATATTTGTTTGGGCTTATTGTTGTTGTGAGTCCAGTTTGAAAATATGATGAAAGGTGGCCTACAAGTTTGGATGTTTGCTTGAGATAGGTGGATCCAGTGTGGAATATTATGAAACATGGTCTATGAAGGGTGCTGAGGGTTGGAGCCTTCAGTCAGGAAGTCAAAGATTCCTTCCAGTGGTAGCTGGAAAAAAATTTCATGGGGTAGGTGATCCCTTTTTGTAGGAGCCATTAAATGAGATCAGGGGGTTGTAGCTTCCTTCCAGTGGGTTCTGGAGAATGAGTCGAGGTTGTAGCTTCCTGTAGGTGGGTGCCTACATTCTGGTAAGGGTAATGTTAGCACAATATGTAATGAATATTTTCTTTATAATAAAATAAGAATACAAAGACGACAACAACTGTGGTTTTCTCCCACATTGGGTTTCCACCTAAAATCATGGTGTCCTCATGTGTTGATGTGTTTCTTATGTGTTGATGATTTATCTTCTCTTTACTACTCATGGTTACTTCATAATGAATAGCTAAAGAAATATTGACGCATTGTTTAAGTTAAATCACTAATGGAAATTATGAAAAATTAGTAATCTGGATATACATGATTTTAGTTCACTAAAGTTTCATACACACGTGTGTCACATGAATAACAATAGCATATAGATTTTTGAATGTGAAATTGAAACTCAAAGTGAATTAGAAATATTGATTCACCCCCTCCCCCCAAAGTATTTTTCCTAAAAAAAAATTCTTCCAATGCCTCCTCCCCTTGGGACTTTGAATGATCTCCCATTTTCTTGTCTCTTGCATTCTCCCTTGGTTTTTCAAATTTCTCTACTTCCATCATTATAACAGTGAAAATTTTCAGCCACAATATTTCCAAGGAATAGGTAGGGCACTGTTAGGTCCCTATAATATTAGTGATCCCCACATTACTATTGTCGTTGTATCCCTTATTATTATTATTATGCCCCTATTGTCCCCATATTGTTATTATTGTGCCCCATAGAATCCCTCTATTGTTATTTTTGTGCCTTTATATTATTATTGTTAGGTCGGCTTGGTTATATTGTGACCCCTTAGACTCCTATCTATAGAAAGGAGGTTTTCTCATTTGAATCATCTAAGAATTGTTCATTTGTGTAATGTAAAGGAGGTTGTCCCCTTGAAGAGGCTAAATTCTAAGGCATTGATCTATCTTTTCTATCTTTTTGTGAGTTGGTTTCATAACATTTGGTATCAAAGCTTTGGATTCTAGGGTTTCGCTGCTCCAAACAACTTATTGTGGAATTTACACTATAATTTTTTTTCCGCGAAGTTTTAGATGCTAAAAAAAACCCATTTGCTTTGAAATCATTCTGAACCTCGGGTCCAAATTTCAAAGCTTTCGCGCTATATTGTGGATATATGATATGAGGACGTTGGCATTTTTTGTAGCCTCCCGAATTACTTTTCAAACAGGTGACCTAGGGAAAATCATCATAACTTTTTTTTTTAGCATCAGATTAAAATTTCATAAGAAGTTACAGAAAGAGGACAGACTGTAGTTTCCTATGTATATTTTTTAGATACTAAGGTCAAAACAGTGACACGTGGCACTTCATACAATTTCGCTTTTTTGAAAAGGTATATAATCAAGTCATCTTGGGAGATTGTGCATAACTCTTTCTTGGAGAATCTAAATTCAATCAGACTAGTGGCATTGGAAAGAGGACGCAGAGGGCTACTAGAGGTTGCAATTTTAGAACTGGAAGATCCAAAATTACATAGATACATCAAATGCAATATCGAGCTCCTACAAAGTGAAAAAAGGTGTGTAGATTTTTTTAATTTTTTGCATAAGCTTGGTTTGAAAAATTAGTTTGAAGGAATTCAAAGGGAATAGTGAAGAATTATTAGCATTAACTAATTCCCCGAAGAAAGAAAATGGAAACACATAGTAAGCAACCTGAAAGTCCTATCACGACTCGTGAAGAAGAGGAAGAAATGAAACATGATATATCAAAATTAAAAGACCAAGTACAACAAATTTCACTCTCGCTAAAGGTAAATGAAGCCAAGATGAATGGCGTGGAAGCTAATATGAATGGCATACAAGTTAATATGAATGGAGTGGAAGCTAATATGGATGGCATGGAAGCTAAGATGAATGGCATGGACGATAAGATGGAAGAAATGAAGATAAATTTGAATAAGTTGCTACAAGAAATGGTCACTAATGGTGAAAGGGTATAAAGGAAACTCAT
>APFE031003357.1:0-29936 GCA_000404065.3 Pinus taeda | reverse complement strand
TAGGTGATTGGGTATTCCTATGGCTACAACCATATAACAAATGTCCCTCAAGCAAGCTAAGAAGGATAATAAATTATCACCAAAGTATTATGGTCCGTACAAGGTGTTGCAAAAGATTGGTACTATGGCATACAAATTGGAGCTTCCTGCAGCTTCTTGATTGCACCCAGTTTTCCATGTTTCATGTTTAAAGAAGGTTATAGGCAACAAGATCCTAGTTCAAAAAATATTACCAGAACTTGACGAGGAGGGAAAAATTATATTGGAACCGGAAGCAGTCACAGAAACAAGAACTTGATAGCTACGAAATCGATCAATTTTCGAGTATCTTATCAAGTGGAAGAACTTATCCGCTAAAGATTCCACATGGGAGGATGATAATTTTATACAGAAGCATCCAGAACTACTCTAGCATTGAGGAAAACACTTTTTTGAAGGAGAGGGGCATGTTGGGTCCCTATAATACAAGTGATTACAAGTGCCCCTATTATCCCCATATTGTTACTATTGTGCCCCATAGAATCCCTCTATTGTTATTTTTGTGGCTTTATATTATTATTGTTAGGTTGGCTAGGTTATATTGTGACTCCTTAGACTCCTATATATAGAAAGGAGTTTTTGTCATTTGAATCATCCAAGAATTGTTGATTTATGTAATGTAAAGGAGGTTTCCCCCTCGAAGAGGCTAAATTCTAAGGTGTTGATCTATCTTTTCTATATTTTCTTGAGTTGGTTTCATAACATATGGGCTCCTATAAGATCATCGAATAAACCAACCCTCTCAACCCATTTGTGGATTTCTTGTCAATCACCATATCTCAACATACATACAATGCATTAGTTATAATCATAACATCATAGAAAATAAACAAGATTCCAACTCTTGCATGCCATCATGATAACATCACATGATTGTAAATCACCATTTTTGAATAATAAATAATTTCATGCTCATGTGTATGTTATAAAATATGCATGCAATTACGACATGCTTCACATCATGATATCCTCATAAGTTATAACATCAACATATGAACATCAAATACATATCATGACATCAAATAAATGAACCACATGTCAATATACCTCATATCAATAACATCATAATCCCTATGCCGCATTATATCCATCATGAACATACAACATCATTATCACATCAAACTAAATGAATAATAACCACATGTGCATCATTATTCTCATACCATTATATCATGAAACATCATTAATATGAGAATAATCTCAATACTTATCAAATATAGAAGAGTACACTATAAATATTCTTATCATGATTCATCAGAAAAACAATTTCATTTTCTTGTATAAACATTGAATACCAACTACAAAATATGATTATTCAACATCCATCTAGGATATCTGCTATCTCATCAGTACTGTTAGTGTCATGTTTTCATCAAGATACCAATTGCGTTTCAATAATCATTTCTTTTGCTTTCTATTAGGAAGTTGACCATTTCCACCATAGGCATACTCGTCTAAGTACATCGTTAAATTTCGAATGAGCCTCATCATATTGAGCCTTATTCTCTCGTCAAATATTCTTCCTTCCCTAAGGAAATTTTCATGAAATTCATTGTTAAGATATTACTATTTGTACAATAATTTAAATCATTAATATTAAGTTAAAATTCCATGAACACTATACATAGTTTTCTTATCCAAATGGGACACATAACCTAGGTCATCCTTATTTAAGCCTCATGTCATGATTAATCCACCTACATGAGATTTTTTGTCCCCTGGTGATCTAGCCATCACTCACATAATTGTCATTGTTCATTCTAAAATATTTTCTTATCTCATCAAGTTCCCTGTTGATCTCTTTTATCATAGATTCACTCATCTTCGAGTTGGCTAGGGATTCTTCCACTTTAATTATCACTTTTTAAATATTTAGTTTAGAATTTGAAATGATTGGAACCACTACCACCATTTTCATCCATGAAAGATTTGGTATGCCTATTGTGTTTGGAAATAACTTCTTCCAATATTAATGTCACACTAATAAGTTATTTTATATGAAGTGACAATAGATCATCATTCCACTTGAACTGAAATTTATTCAAGTACACCCTTTATTAGTTGATTCTATCTTCTTTTGTCAATTGATGTGTAATCCTTCTTAAAGCATCATTATAGGATTTCCAACTGCATTTTTCCTGGGCTTCATGCTCAGTGTTTTCTCATTATTCTACATACCGTATTTCTTTTTGCAACAGTTAGACAATCATTATCCTTGAAACATTTCCTATTTTATCAATTGTCATTTGTCACCAAATAAAAGTGCTCACAAGTTCATACCTTGACACTTCTAAATTATATAGCTCATCACTTTGATTGTTACCAATCATGTTGATAAATCCACTCATCTGTATCCTTAAGATAACTTTTTTTCTTGATATAATCACTCCTTCACTTCCTCATACCAAATATTCATAGATATTTTTTTTTTTTCTCCAATAGTCTTAGTTTCCTAATATCCCATTTCTACTAGCTTCAAAGATGGGAATATTATTATGGTTTCTTTTCGTCCTATCTTAAATGCATAAAATTGTTACACTTGGAAATGTTGTTACTACGCCTCTACCACCATAATTTCATCATCACCTTTACGAAAATCATCATGTTATAGGAGCATATATAAAGTTGTCATTTTTTTCTTCCTCTTTTGTTTTGGTCATATTAGTATATCCCTATGTTTTACAATATGTGTGCACTATCCTCAACCACCTATTAAGTTCAATAATGATATAATGATCAAATATCATACTATCAAGTTAATATATCATTTAAACTTTTATAATTTTCCCATATAATAAAATTAAATTTACTTGGTATTTTTTTTTTTATACAATCATATCATGCAGATCAAAATATTTCTAATCAATTTTCCTCATACATAAACCACATAAGAATATATCAAAATATTTCTAATCAATTTTCCTCATACATAAACCACATAAGAATATATAATATAGATCATAAATTTCATTCCTTTTCGTACCTTTCCACATATTATATAATAAAATTCCAATATATTTTATTATGTTATTACTTAAAATTTTCCAACCTATAAATTACTTACGCATATAAATTTGAATTTAAGATAACAAGTATTTAAGGTGTTCTAATTATAATAATATATACATGCATCATATGAAAATACTATTGGTTCATTATAAAAAATTATAACTTAAAATTCATATAAATTATTAGACAACCTCACAAATGATAATTTAAAATTATTAAATAACCTCATAAATGATAATTTAAAAGTATAAATTATTAAACCACCTCATAAATGATAATTAAAAATAACTATTTATAAGATATTAATTTCAACTTAAAATTTGTTTCACCAACCCAACGCTGCTAATGAATTTCCAGAACCTACTTTTTATAGTTTTAAAATTAGTGGAAGCTTTTTTTGGATACTTTTTAAAGGAAAATGTCATATTGTCTGATTTACTTACTATCTTGACTCCTGTATTTTGATTTTTGTTCACTCATATAAAAAACTTCCTTGGTTAGATTAATGACTGATAGTGAGAATATATGGTCCGTTGGCTCATTCATGTTTGATGGTTGGCATGGTTTACCAGTTATCGAGCTCAGAATTTTTTATTTTTTCATCCAAATCATAACAAAATGCTTGCTTAACTGGAGATTGCTTTTAACTCAAAGTGTTATTTAGTATTTTATCTTAACACAAAATCTATTATCCAGGCATGTATTCCCTTTATTGGTAAGTGGTTTTTCTTTTGTCGTGTTGTTGTTGCATTGTCGCCCTCTATACCTTATGGTTTGTTTTTTTTCGTAGTTTCTACTCCCAATCTCGGTCAATCGTTATACTTATAAATAAACGGTCTTTCTCAGCCAACTGCCTTTTCACTCTCTACGGAATCGTGGCCAAACTACCCCGAACAGTGGTGCTCTTCAATCTTCAACGAATGCCCTCTCTAATTTGTCGAAGTAAAAAAAACGTTCGAAGCCAGTAACACATCGATGCATAAAGATCAAATAAAATCTCGACCTAAAAAGTATAAAATTAAAAAATTATGGGAATTACAGTTTCTTATGATAAACGAAATATGTTAAAAAAAATTATAATGAGAATATACATGTATGTGCTTATCGAATATACACAAAAGTTGCATAGTGTTTATTTTTATTAGAATTATCAAAAAAATAATTAAAATTAATGGCATATTTAACTTAATTACATGATTAACGAAATTTTATTTATTATTATAAAAACAATGATGTTTATTTAATATTTCTATAATAATCATATAAAAAAATAATGATATTTATTTAATTATTGGAAAAAAATAGAAATTGTATTTATTTCTCAAATTTATTTTTTTTAATTAAATTTCTCACTATCATCACAAACAAAATTATTGATGAATGTTATTTTGTATTTGTCTCAAAATTTTACCTAGAGGCCACATAGAGTCGAAACCCGCTCTGATACCACATGTAACAACCCCAACATTAAAACATGCAACTAATTAGATCAATTATGCGATTTATAATCAGCGCACAATTTATCAATGATTTAACATCGAATTTTGGAAATATGAACAGAAACAACTTACCTGTGAAGATAATATTCCTTACTTGTGATTTCGGAGTTGAACATTATTTGAATCCTACTAACCGCAACAAAGTTTTAGGGACGACTCTTCATCCAACCGTAGGCTCAGTTGCATATAATATTTTTACAACTCGCCATGCCTAAGCCCTCAATCAACGTATTACCACCAGGGAATCCTTTCTCTCACGACACTTTTCTCCCAAGAAAATGGATGATGGAATCATGGAATGATCTCTCATCTTCCTCACCATCTATTAAATGGAGGAAACATTGGAAGGGGAACCACATGCACACATTCCATGTGTCAACATGCAACTTTTATTTTTTTATTTTAAGATTTACCTAAGTTAAATTTTCTCTTAATTTATTTATTTCTTATTTTATTTTACATTTTATTACTATTCATAAGTTTACTTTTATATCTACTTATTTAGAACTCTAGTATTGTTATTTACTATTTTATTTATTTGTTATTATTATATTTCTTTATTATTTATTATCTATTTAGTATTTTTATCATTTTCTTTATTGTTTATTATTTATTTGCTTATAAAATAATAATTAATAATAATAATAATAATAGGGGACATTTACAACACCATTCTAACTGCGAAGTGTGAAGTATTGTGAACTATTGAATAACCCCATGATTCCTGCAAAATTTCATGAACTCTCTCAACTTGTATTCTCCCACTTGATCAGAACAGAGAATCTTAATGAATTTGCATGCCTGCTTCTCCTCCATATTCTTAAATTCATTAAAGAATTGAAATGTATGGCTCTTTTTAATTAGAAAGTATACAAAGGAGTATCTAGTGCAATCATCAGTGAAGAGTAGAAAATAATATGCACCACCTAGTGACTTAGTCTGCATAGGTCCGCATATATCTATATGCAGAAGCTCTAGAATATCTCTTTTCTTCCTATCAGTATTCAATGGAAATTCTTCTCTATGCATTTTCTGTAATGCACATCCATCACAATCTAAATGGACATTTTGAAAAGTAGGAAGTCCATCAACCGTACCTTTTCTTTGTAGCAACATGAGATTTTGTAGGTTAAGATGACCGAATCTCTGATGCCAAAGAATATCGGTTTTCAATCTTGTTGAAGCCAGAACTTGGTGTGGCATGCCCTTGACGTTCAACCTATACACGCCTCCTACACACACTCCTGATGCAACTAGTTCCTTCTTGCTGTCCTTTAGGACACAATATGTTCTGAAGAATTCAACTTGTAGGTCCAGATATGTCATCATTGAAATAGAGATCAAGTTCTTGTTGATCTCAAGTACATACATCACATTTTTAATATATCTAATATTACCATCTGGCAACATCATCGAAATATCATCGTACCCCTTAACCTGATAACCTCTAACATCACCTAGATATATGTTAGCTCCACAAGTAGTGTCTTAAAAAAAGTTTACCAATGCCTATTACTTGTCATATGTGATGACACGCCTGATTCTACGAACCTTGTTTTGGCCTCATCCTCCTCATGAGATGAAAGAGCTTAATGAGCTACAAATAATTGAAGATGATGATGAGACCTTCATCGACAAAGTGCCCTATGTGTTTCCTCTATTCATTTCTAGCATCATCTGTCTGTCTCTTAAAATGAAATTTAGCTAAATAAACGGTTTTCACACAGTAAAAACATTTCATTTCATATTTGTTACCATTGTTACTTGGAAACATACCTTTAAATGGTCTCTTATGAAAAATGTCACCGCCTTTTTTCCCCTGTGGTTGTTTCCCTTTGGATGGCTTCTTCTTCGCCATCAAAGCAAGATCGACACTCTGTGGTCTCAAATTATGCCGCCACTCTTCTTCCTGTCTTAGGATTCTTGTTATCTCTTCCAATGCAAGTGCTTTGTCCCTTATAGACAATCCTATGATGAACATCTAGTATTCAACCGTCATCCTTTCAATGTAATTGTGACAAGATCGGAATTGGACACATTCTCCCTAACATCACCCAATCTATCCCTCAGGTCGTTGACCCATGTAATGAATCGAGCCATAGACTCTTTCTCCTCCATCTTCATGGAAAACAACTTGCATTGGATCGATAAGACGCAATTGGTGTTCTGCGTCTAGTAAAGGTTCTTGATTGTAGTCCATATCTCATTGGACAATTTACAATCTCTGATATGTGGGACAACGTTGTTTTTAACAGACATCTTCAATAAGGCTTTCACCTTATTCTCCCTTTTATCCCAATCCTATATTAGTGTTGTCATACCACCTGCTGAAATGGTCAGCTTCTACTCATCGCCGCTAATGATCGACCATGCGCTTGATCCCTTAAGCAACGTGTGTAGCTTGAATTTCTAATTAGTATAATTGGTCCCATCGTGTTTGTTAGTCTCGTTGATATAATCTTCTATGAAATTGTTCATTTTTGACTGATTGGATTCTAGATCCCACAATCTTCAGTCGATCCTAACCAAGTGAGCAATTAAAAGCTACAGTAAAAAAAAATCTCAACAGATACCATTCTACCACGATCTCTATGTCTACAACTCAGATCCACCACCGATCTGACAATATCTCATGCACATAATCATAAAAAACACATCAACACTCCTTCACACTGAAAAACCGTGATTTTTGGGTGTGGTGATCAAAATTTCTCTAAGGAAAGGTCGATCATCGGGGGTTCGACCCCAAAATCCACGATGATCATCACTTCTATTATGCCAAAAAATGCGATGATTGCCTTCTACTCAGCTGGAGATACGCTAAGACGTGTGAGAAAGCAAATTTCTTCTATGAGTAAGGTATGTCACTCTCGACCACCTAAACTCCGAAACTGTGAGCACTAAGGCTCCTATGTTGCCACGGGGGCACTGTATCCATAAAGGCTCTATATCCACTAGCGCTCTAATGTAGCCAATAATGTTGTGTAGGTAAATGAGGCTCACAAGATCTGAGCTCTGATACCATGTTAGAAAATTAGAAAGAAAAGAAATGAATTGTATTAACTAGCAGCTCACAGGTGAGCCAGCTGCACCAGGAGGCTGCACAAACTGGAGTGTACTCTCTCTACCAACTAATAAAAGAAGATTAAATAAATACATCACAATAGAAAAGGGAGGTGGGAACAAACTCCTGCAACCTACGAACCAATCCTAACGTAAGGAGTTACGTTACAACCATGTAACCATTTCTCCATTAATACAATATAAAATTAATTATTTTCAACATCCACTCCCAACCTACGGCAAGCTTCGATTGAACCTTGCAAGGTATGTTATATGTCTTGCAACCCGATCAACAGGACTGCAACTGCGCCCATGATGTTGTGGCTGAGGAGTGGTGGAGTTTTTTCACCTGTTGGTAGTGCTAGGGTAGAATAGGGCGATGAATCCAAGGAGTGAAGATTGAAGCGAAGAGACGGAAGCATGTAGCAAAGGGATGTGTATATTAGATTTTCTAGATTGTTGATTAAATTTTTTCCGTATGAGAAATATATAGGATTATAGTTTACGATACATCTTAGTTTTCTATTTTGGATATTATATAAAAGTAAAACTCAAACTATCCTGTAATCTAAATATTATAGGTTTAGATTATAGGTTTTGGATTTGGTTAGAATTGAGTGCTTTTTTTTGTAAATTTTTTATTTTTATTTTTTAAAATAGATTTTTTTATTGAATATATAGATTTATTATTTTGAAAAATTTTGGAACAACAAATTAAACTACTCAAACTTGTGATTCCATTAAAATTCTACAAGATTATAAACAAACCAAACCGAAAAAAACATACCAAAAACCATCCAAAATAACATATAGACTACGACACCTTAAGATACAGGGAAGTTTTCAACAAAAGGCTTCCTAACATGCTCGCACGAATACTTTGTGCTTGATAATCTATGACAGGAGACGAGGATGCGCTAAATCCAACAGTCCATTCTAACGATCGAATCCTTGTATTTCTTTGCACATTGCTAGTAGCAGTACATGATGATCACCACCTTGCCGGTGCAACCCTATTGTGGATGTGTAACTTTATTGGTCATGCATTGTGCAAGGAGGGGCTGCCGCTATAACAGTTATCAAAATACTAATTTCTTACAAGTCAAACATTTCCCGCAAAACCTCTTGTGTTGGGGCATATGAGGAGGGAGTTGGGTAGTGGGTCCAGCGAAAAATGCCATGACGAGATTTCACAATCAGAATGTGACATCTTGAAAACCAAAACGATAATTAGAGACAAAAGCAACTTTGTAATTAAATACATAACACCACTGTGGAAATGTGGGGAAGCACATCAAATGATGGGATTTCTAACATTATATATAGTGATTTATTCACTATGTGCTGGATTTCGAAGAAACAAATATAGGCACACGAGCGGCGTGACATTGACCAAGTTTAAAAAATACGAAGTTCTCTTATAATTTCAATTAATATTTTGACTAGTAAGCGTCTGTTTCCGGCTATGCTTTAGATATTAACTGTTGGAATTGCTTATAGACAGATGCACCGACCACATTTCATTTTTTTCCAAATTGTAATTTCACAGGGAAAATGCTCGTGTTTTTTCTGGCGGGCTCTTACGCTTCTAGGTGTGCTTTCTCGTTGGTTGAAACAGGCAAAATCTGCTCGGTGGTAAGGACTATGTCATGTCAATTTCACTCATTGAATGGACTCCTCACTTAGCAATATGTATCTTATTAAATGTGCTCATTATAATGAGTGACTTGATTATTTGCTGGCTACTTCTGCTTGCTGAAATGTAATTTCAACTGTAGAGCATTGCCAAAATCCTTCATCGTGACAACGACTGCAAACTGTGTTATTTTGTATGGAAAACCACTGAGCCTTATCGCACCGCTTTTGCTGAGAAAGTGGTATTCTCCGGAACGCCAGCGATATAGTATGCCATTTGATGCATGTCCTCGTGCAGTTTCTAAAACAAACTTTTACCTGGAACATAAATCTCGTTTGATTTGTCTATGCGATAACCGTCCGATTGAAAGGATGGTGGATGTTCGTTGATTGAAACCAAAGCTATGTACAGGCCTGCAGCTATTGAACACTGCGTGAAGATTTTGTTTTGACCGCCAGTTCTCCACGTGAAATAATTAATGAAATTTACAGCGGTTCGTAAATTGTTTGTAAGTTTTTAATTTTAATATTTTTTATGAACGGGAGTATAGCATAGGTCAACGTGTTGTTATGATTTAGTTTTTAGTTGTTCATTTTTTGCATATGTGAAATGTAATGAAACTAAAGACGCAGAAGAATTTTTCACACAGCAGTGTGAAGTGAATATAATATGCAATGCAACAGCGCAAATGCATATATCATGTTCTTTGTTGAAAGAAAATGTAATACACAGCTCCCAGTAGCACGTTGGTAAGGTAGACAGTTTTTTTTTGTAATGGAATATGCAGCAGCATAAATGTACAAGAAAATTTGTATTGAGAGAGTTTTTTTTGTTGGTTAATATGAAATGTAATGCTTTGCAGCAAATGTAAAAGGTTTTTTTTACACAACAGTGAATGTAAGAAATTTTTACACATAGCAGTGTAAAATTTCCAGCTGAGACTGAGTAAATTTGCAAGGAGACAGAGTAATTTTTTTTTGTGAGGAACCAAAGTGTTGTTGTGTAAATCCCTCTGTGAGAGGAAGAAGTCTATAACGGTTAGTCTTTTATTAATGAATATAATGTTTTTATGAGTGTGTGAAACTCTGTTCTTCAGAAATCAAATTTATCTTCCCTGTGTTAAGATCTCGTGGTAAAACAGAGCATTGTTCTCTATTCAGTTTTGTTTGGAATCATCAGAAATTCCCAACATGGTATCAGAGCTTTTCCAGGCTGTTTGAAGGTTTCAAAGAAGCTGAAGGAAGGATTTCTTGCTGCAACAGCTTCTCGAGCAGAGTGAAGACTCAGTTAAAGAATCAAAAGTATTTCTTAAGCTAGTTTTTTTTGTGTTGTTGTTGAAGACACTCAGTGATTTTTAAATACACAGTCAAGTATTTTGAAGCATAGTTTAGAGAGCAAGAATGGCTAGCACCAACACTAGCATGGGTAATACCTGACTCCCACAACTTAATGGGAAAAACTATGACTATTGGGAAATAACCATGATATCCCTATTTGCCTCACCAGATTTATGGGAATTTGTTGAGGATGGTTTTGAAGAACCAGCAAATGGGAATTTGTTGAGGATGGTTTTGAAGAACCAGCAAATGGGAATTTGTTGAGGATGGTTGTTGAGGATTCTAAAGACCTCCTTTTCTTATACCAAGAAGTGCATGAGAGTATGTTTCCACGGATAGCAACAACCAAGATATCCAAAGAAGCTTGGCAAACTCTCAAGACAACCTATCAAGGCATGGAGAAACTGAAGACAACAAAACTACAGTTGTTGAGGAGATATTTTGAGAATATATGCGTTAAGGAGTCAGATAATATTGACTCATTCTCACACAAGTAATTGGTCTAGTCACACAGATAAGGTCTCATGGAGAGATTCTTGAAGAAAGGAGGATTGAGGAGAAACTATTGAGGGTCCTACCCTCAAAGTTTGATGTGATAGTCACCACCATAGAAGAGACAAAGGATCTCACAAACTTCTTAGTTGATGAACTACATGCATCACTGATAACACATGACCAAACATTGTGTAGAAATGAAAACTCCTCTCTAGAGCAAGCCTTTAAGATCGAGATGTCTTTTGGAAGAGGAAGAGGTCAAGGCAAAGGAAACAAGAGAGGAAGAGGAAGAAGCCAAAATAGAAGTGGAAGAAACAGTCCAGCAAACACTCAAGGAAGAGGCATCAATCCAAATAAGAACCAAGGCGAAGGAAACAACCAACAAATTGGACAACATCATGCTCAAGGACAAAGGTATGAAAAATCCAATGTCTAATGTTGTTATTGTAAAAAATATGGGCATTATGCAAATGAATGTAGGAAGAAGCAGCATGATATGAGTAATAGATCTAGTGTAAATTTCACTAGAGAAAATACTAGCCAAGATAGTTTGTCATTAGCCTGTAATATAACTGAAACAAAGAGTGATCATATATGGTTTCTAGACTCCGGTTGCAGTAACCATATGACAGGAAACATAGCCATGTTTTCAAAGCTAGATCAGAATGTGAAGTCACAAGTCACGCTTGGGACTGATAGTAAAGTTTCTGTTATGTGAGAAGGAGAGGTAAATATCTTAACAAAGAAAGGTGAAAATAAAACCGTAGCATATGTCTATTATGTTCCTGGAATGAAGTGTAACCTGTTAAATATTGAACAACTTGTTCAAAAGGGTTACAATGTCTTCTTTGAGAATGATGTATGGACCATCATGGATAGAAAACCCAACAAACTATGTATTGCTGAAGTGAAAATGACAAGGAACAGGATGTGCCCTCTTAGGATAAAAGTAATTTAAAAAATGGAGTTGAAATTGCACCAGTTACCTAAGAGGCTTTCCAAAGCGAACCAAAGCATGAAAATTGGTTATGGCACTTGAGATTTGGACATCTCAATTTAGGAGGTCTTAACTTGTTGCATAGAAAAGGAATGGTAAGAGGATTACCATTGATAGAGAAACCAGACAGCCTTCGTGAAGGTTGTATCTTGGGGAAATAACACAGAGAAAGTTTTCCATCTGGGAAAAGCATAAGGGCAAAAGCACCCTTAGAGATTTTCCACTAAGACTTATGTGGACCGATGCAAACTCCATCACTTGCACGCAGCCTCTATATTCTAACATTCATTGATGATTTTACCAGAAAAACTTGGGTATATTTTTTGAAGAACAAAAGTGAAGTGTTTGAAAAATTTCACAATTTCAAAGCACTTGTAGAAAACCAAAGTGCGCTGCATATCAAAGTTCTAAGAACTGATAGAGGAGGTGAGTATATCTCCAAAGAATTTCTACGTTTTTGTAGAGAAAATAGAATTCATAAACAGTTTACCACTAGGTACACTCCGCAACAAAATGGAGTTGCTGAAAGGAAGAATAGGACAATCATGGATATGGCGAGGAGCATGTTAAAGGCAAAGCATTTGCCAAATGATTATTGGGCTGAAGTTGTACACTGTGTAGTGTACATTTTGAATAGATGCCCTACAAAAGCAGTCATGAACAGAGTTCCGGAAGAAGCATGCAGTGGGAGAAAGCAAGGAGTCACCCACATGAAAGTTTTTGGATGTGTGGCTTATGCACACATTCTAGATCAGCTAAGGAAGAAGTTGGACAGTAAAGGGGAGAAATGTATTTTCATTGGATACAGTGAGGAATCCAAAGCTTATAGGTTGTATAACCCATGCACTAAGAACTTTTTGTGAGCAGAGATGTTCATTTCATTGAGGAGGAAGCTTGGGATGGAAGCATAGAGAAAACAGTGAATGTTATGATGAAGATGATGAGGAGATGGCTGAAATACATCCCCAAACAGCAGTACCAACAAAAGGGCAGCAAGAGACACCCTTGAGGAGAAATGAAAGTGCTTCTCCAAGCACATCACAAGGAGGAAATTCAAGTGCATCTTCAAACACTTGCACACCAAATGAAAGAGGTAAGAAGTTCAGAAATTTAAGTGACATTTATGATGAAGGTATGAATTCTTTGTTTGCTTTATATTGTCATGTTGACAAACCTATTCATTTCGAAGAGGAAATGAAGGATAGGAAATAGATAGAAGCTATGGATGAGGAGATCAATGCCATAGAAAGAAACAAGACATGGGATTTAGTTGAACTACTAAAAGGAAAAGAAGTCATTGGAGTTAAATGGGTTTACAAGACCAAGAGTAATGTTGAAGGAAAAATAGAAAGACACAAGGCAAGACTTGTTGTTAAAGGATATAAGCAGCAGTAGGGAGAGACTATGAGGAAACTTTTGCACTGGTTGCTAGAATGGAAACCGTAAGAGCAGTGTTGTCCATAGCAGCACAAAACAAGTGGAAGGTTTACCAAATGGATGTGAGGTCAGCATTTCTAAATGGAGTGTTAATGGAAAATATTTATATTGAACAACCCCTAGGCTATGAAAAGAACGGCCAAGAGCACAAAGTGTGCAGATTGAAGAAAGCTCTTTATGGGCTGAAGCAAGCACCAAGAGCGTGGTACAATAGAATAGATTCCTATCTACTGGAAAATTGATTTGAAAAGTGTGAGGGAGAACCCACCCTTTACATCAAAGAAAAAGATGGTAAAATTCTAATTGTTGTGTTATATGTTGATGATGTTATTTTCACAGGGAATGATGATTATCTTATTGAGAATTTCAAAGCAGTCATGAAAGAGGAATTTGAGATGACTGACATGGGTTTGTTGAGATACTTCTTAGGAATATAAGTACAACAAAGTGATAATGGGAGTTTATCTCACAAGAGAAATATGCTAATGAAGTATTGGAAAGATTTAACATGCAGGAGAGCAAAGCAGCAGTCACTCCCATAGTGATGGGATTAAAACTTAGCAAAGAGGACAGCAGCAAGGATTTTGATCCTAGTGTGTACAAGAGCATAGTTGGCAGCCTTATGTATTTCACTGCAACTAGGCTAGATATAATGCACGATGTTAGTTTAATTTTCAGATTCATGGAGAGGCCAAAAGAAGCACATTGGTAGGTAGCAAAAAGAATTATGTGGTATGTTAAAGGTACTAAATGATTTGGCATTTTATATACTACTTTAGAATGTTCATATTTAATTGGATACACTGATAGTGATTGGGCTAGAAGTGTAGATGGTTGGAAAAGCACATATGTTTATGTTTTTCACATGGGTTCAGGAGATTTTTCATGGGCTTGTAAACAACAGCCTATTGTAGCGTTGTCTACAGTAGAGGAAGAATATGTGGCAGCAACAGTAGTAGCATGTCAAGTAGTTTGGATGAGAAGGATGTTAAGAAGTTTATGCCAAGAGAAAGTAAAAGGAACTGTGATTTTTTCTAACAATAGATTAACTATTGCATTATGCAAGAATTATGTGTTTCATAAGAGAACGAAACACATTGACACAAAGTTTCATTACATCAGGGAATTGGTAAGCAATGGATAAATTGTTTTAAAACATTGCAAGACTCATGAGTAGGTTGTAAACATTTTGACCAAGCCATTGGGCCAGAAAATTTTTGAGTTTTTGAGGAAATGTTTGGGTATGACAGATAACCCAGCAGTTGAAATTAAAGGGGAGTGTTGAAATGTAATTTCAACTGCAGAGCATTGTCGGAATCCGTCATGGAAACAATGAATACAAACCATGTTATTTTGTCCAGAAAATCGCTAAGCCTTATCGCACCGCTTTTGCTGAGCAAGTGGTATTCTCTGGAACGACAGCGACACAGTACGCCATTTGACGCATGTCCTCAAGCAGTTTCCAAAACAAATTTTTTCCCAGAACATAAAGCTCGTTTGGTTTGTCTGTGCGATAGCCATCCGATTGAAAGGATGGTGGATGTCCATTGATTGAAACCAAAGCTACGTATAGGCCTGTAGCTATCGAACATTGCGTGAAGTTTTTGTTTTGACTGTGAGTTCTCCACGTGAAATAATTAATGGAACTTACAACGGTTCGTAAATTGTTGGTAAATTTTTAAATTTAATACTTTTTATGAATGGGAGTATAGCATAGGTCAATGTATTGTTATGTTTTAGTTTTTAGTTGTTCATTTTTTGCATATGTGAAATGTAATGAAACTAAAGACGCAGCAGTGTGCGAATGAAGAATTTTTCACACAGCAGTGTGAATTGAATGTAATAAGCAACGCAACAACGCGAATGCATATATCATGTTCTTTGTTGAAAGGAAATTTAATACGCAGCTCCCAGTAGCGCGTGGGTAAGGTAGACAGTTTTTTTTTGTAATGGAATATGCAGCAACATAAATGTACAAGAAAATTTGTATTCAGAGAATGTTTTTTTTTGTTGGTTAATATGAAATGTAATGCTCTGCAGCAAATGTAAAAGATTTTTTTTTACACAGCAGTAAATGTAAGAAATTTGTACACACAGTAGTGTAAAATTTCCAACTGAGACTGAGTAAATTTGCAAGGAGACAGAGTAATTTTTTTTTGTGAGGAACTAAAGTGTTTTTGTGTAAATCCCTCTGTGAGAGGAAGAAGTCTGTAACGGGCAGTCTTTTATTATTGATACAATGTTTTTATGAGTATGTGAAACTCTGTTCTTCAAAAATGAAATTTATCTTCCCTGTATTAAGATCCTGTGGTAAAACAGAGCATTGTTCTCTATTTAGTTTTGTTTAGAATCATCAGAAATTCCCAACACTGCTAATTAGATTTTGGCTACCTCCTCTTTTCAACGTTCCGACTTCTTCATTTTCTTTCCATCACTCTTTACTCTGACTAATACTCAGCGCAATTTACCCAACTACAGAAATTGCTTTGAAAATATGGAACTTGGGGTAGCTGACATCGACATCGACGTCCAGCATATGCTACCTTCAATTCCACACCTAACCAGCCTAGCATATTTTTTCGTTGGAAAATATAACAAATGCTTGTAATATTTGATCCTGATAAAAAATAATAGACATTGTGCCCTAAGGTGTAGCGAGAATTATTAATACATCACCTAGGTAGACAAATTGAATGTATTACTTCTTTTTGTCTATCTTTTGATCATGTTTCTCTAGTTTTTCTTCATCATGGCATCTGGGCTAACGCAAATCATTTTTTGAGTTTTCGATCATGGTATATAATACTTTTCTAGTTGTGCATTATGGTATCAAAGCTAAGGTATATTTCACTCATGGAGTTTGAATAACGAAGCAGTGAGGATGTGATTTTACGTAATAATGGGATTATGAAAGGTTTATTTAGATTAGAATAATAGTGTTTAGTATTAATTTTGAATTTTTATTCTAGGTTAACGAATACAAAATTTTAGTAGCACTTTAAAAAAGTATATCGAAATATATGTATGTGTAAGTTAAGACATTTAGTTTTGTTATTGTAGTTCAAGTTGTTATGGGTGAGAGCCAACAAGGTTTTAGAATACAATATTATTTTTATTGAGATTTGAGTAGAAGTATTATTACCAATACAATAAGTAGAGGGATTATCCATTTATCTATGAGTGATTTGGAGTATGGGCTAATTTGAAGAGAAGAGTTGAGATAATCATTCATTGTAATAGTGATAGTAATTGACCAATTTCAGTTCATTATAGATTTATTAAGAATGACCTACATGGTTATCTTAGAAAAGTGATCATGGAGTATGAAAAAATTTCGGGAATTTGACGTCTCTTAAGTAGTTGGGGGTATAAGGTGGAAGAGAAGTTGAAGATATTGAAAAAAACATTTTACTAAGAAGTTGGCACATTGCCTTTTCAAGGCGTACAAAAAGAGGAACACTAGTAACCACAATACACTAAGCCACACCACGGAGAAACTTCTAACTCAATAATAGTTAGCCAAATGTATTAAGTTCCACTAAATAATTAATCAATGGATTATAACATATGGTACCATTCTCCTCATTTATGGAACTAAAAAAATTGATCTCTATAACCTGTTAGGATGGGTCACTTAGATGGAACATCACTTCTCCATTTAGGAAATTATCAATGACGTGATGGAACTCAAGGTGGGGATCCTATATTTATATCTGGAATAACGGTAATGGTGGAAAAAATAAAAGATCATATCCATGCTACATAACCTAATATTAGTTTTAAATCTATCCATGCATTTTTAGAGAGATAATCATTATCTGGGCCAAATTTAGGGTAGCCTTTGAGTAGTTAGCCATCTATATAGAGAAATTAACATATTATTACTATAAAAAATGTTTCACTAGTGGCATCGAGGAAGACATTCAAGTGCGAGTCAAATTGCAACATCCTACTATGTGTTTCTAAGTAACCGAGGAGGCCCTAAAAGCTAAGAAATCGATTAACACACAAATAAAATAAAAGGAAACATCCAATCCCTTACACTCATCCTCCTATAGATAGTTCTCTGAGAACAACTTCTACTCACCCCTTGAGTTCAAAAGTTGTCTCTAACATGTAAAGAACACTACGAAGCATGTGGTCTCTACTATAATTGTGATGAATAATATGCCCAAGTTCATGAGTGTAAATATATATTTTTTTCAACTTGGTATGACCACTTAGGCACTAACCGAAGAAATGAGTGTCGAAGATATACCAAAAGTTACATGTTGAAGACCTTAACACTAAGGATCATGAATATATTGAACCCATAGAAAATTTTAGGGGCTAATATTCACAGTTGGGCTAGTTTTCATGATTTTTCTAAAAAAAATATTTGCTAATTTCCATTTTTTATAAAAATGATATGCCCAAATTTTACAATATAAAATTATTTTAACTTAAAAACCCCAACATTATATATATATTATATATAATAAATCATTATAAATTTGAATAATTTTACAAATACATCAATAACCATTTATGGTTTGCATATTAGAGACTAGTGAGATTCCCTAATCTTTTTAAAATTCAAGATAATTTTCCATCCTTAAGATTTTCCCTCATTGAACCTTCATTTACATTTAAAGGGCCCTAATCCCTTTGCATGAATTATAAGAAATTAAAATATAAAAAACCTTGAAACTCATAAGTTATATCAAACATCAATGTGTTGTAATCCTAGTTAACAAAAATTAAATTTCATTCATAAGAAAAGGGCAAACTTCAAAAACCTTCAAAATCATTAGTTATATTAAACACCAAAAGGTTCTAATCCTATTTGATAATGCTCACATTCATTCATAAGAAAGTGGAAAAGAAAACCTATTTCTCTGTAACATAGTGCACAAATTTCAAAACATTATCATGAATGGAGGTACGATAAAAAGTGATTATATATGTGGAAATTTCAAATTGCGAATGAGATACCATTAACTCAAAACTTATCTATTCGGGTAGAACTCTTAAATAGTTCTAATGAATTTTAAAGAGCTACTTAAGAGTATCACTAAAGAGGAACACATATGCACTCTTCGAGTGTTTGGAATAGCATTCCCTGAAATATTAACATTTCTTCGTACATAGAGATATTAAAGGGCATTTTGACACATTTTCTAAATTTAATTCCATAAAAATTATGTGTAATCCAACCTAAGAAATTCACTTGGATCTATGGTTTCTCCTTGAAAAACATCATAAAGTTTTTATGCCAAAAAATGGTTTGCCCCATTTTCTAGGATGTCATGGCCATGGTATCCCCTTGCCATGAGAAGTCAACCACTAAATGTCAATCCTTATTAAAAACATAATGTATAAGTTGAACTTAAATAAATTAAAAATGTTGACTGATGAAAATTGTACATTGAAATTGATGCATGCACACACTTATTTCAATGCACCTACCAATTTCCAAATGTCTTGATATCAGTGTATATGTGAATTTTATAATGAGTTGACTTTTTGTACATATCAACACCCATTTTTGTCTAATTTCTAAGATATTGATTTAGTGCACATATATCAGTGTATATGTGAATTTATAATGAGTTGACTTTTGTACATATCAACTCCCATTTTTGTCTAATTTCTAAGATATTGATTTAGTGCACATATAGTAAGTCTTATTTCTATTATGTATGCATATACATTATTATTTATTTTAATATACATAGCAATTTTTAATACATTGATTTTAGTGCATATATCAACTAATATTTCAATTCATACTTTCATTTTTCATTATACTTAACTTCTAACACATTAATTTATAAATGATTTAAAAATATACTCTAAACTATATTTATTTAATTACCTATGTCAAATTCTATCTCAATTTGAAATTCCATTTTTATGTCAAATTGAATTTCAATCTATACTTCTATTTAATTCAAATTCCTATTTTTTTGCTAATTTATATTCAATTAAAAATTCATTAATTGAATTGAATATGTTAATTCTAATGTAAATGTCCTTTTCTGTTTTAATTTTTGTGAGTTTTGTTTTTATCATTTTTGTGTGGAGTGAATTCTATTAACTTCTAAAACTAGATATGACATCAAGCATCATAATAAGTCATACCAATCTCTTACATGAGAGGCCAAACCATAACCAAAACTCTACCCTTCGAGGGCACAAGAGCGACAATTTGAAACAAGAATAAACATTATCAAAAAAACATAAATCAGGATAGTGGCATATCCAACGTTGCAAAAAAATAAGTACAACAGTGAAACGATAAACCATAACCATAACAAAATCAAATACAAGGATCAAAATTAGAGCCTGCCACTAGGATAAGATTTTTTGGATCTTTCTCACCAATATGAAGTCTATCTTCTTCAACCTACTATTATAATATTTTAGGTGCCCATGCATGTGGCCGAAGTATTGCTATGTGTCCATCTAAGACTCATAGTTATCCAATAGAGTGCATCCAAATAGGAACTTCATTTTTCAATATAATTCTATTGTCTACATATATTTGTTATGTATTCCTTATGTATGTCCCATATCATGGATCTAATCTATCCATTTATCCAACACTTCAGTATCTAAGAGGGAATTTCTATGGGAAGAGGATTCTTCTTGAGACTAGACCAATTCCTCCTATACATGGAAAGGGATCTACTCCTTATATCTGTCTACAAAACCATCAGCTCTCTGATGTAGATGGGTATTTCCTCTACAAGCTTGTTCCTCATAGTAAGAAACCCCCCTACTTACTCGTTCTTTCTGTTTAGGCATAGCAAGGGTTACATGAAGAGCCTAGGCTATATAACACAATCTTCTTTGGTAAAAAGGAAACTCTCCCACTGAGAGACACCTCATCTTGGAGTAGCCAAAATCTCTGAAGTAGATAGCTTGAAATTCCATAGTTGAGGCACCCTTTCTAGCTTGGAAAACACCCCTCATTGTAAGTTCAAAACTCCATCTTCCACTAACTCCTCGATTCTAAGAAATAACAAGTTCAAAAAGCTACCAGTTGAACTGGGTTGACACTAGACTAAATGTTTGAAATAAGAGATACAACCACAACCCAACCCACAATGGAAAACAAGAGATAATGGTAATAATGTGTACCACCATTTATCAAGGATACTCTCAAACCATTGTGAGTGGCCTCAAGTATCAGTTATATTCATAGCACCAACAGGGATACAACAACACCCAAGATTAATAGAACCCCATGAAACTCCAAGATAGATATGGAAGTGAACATCATCTAACCAAACACCCCTCACCAAGGTAACACATGGATAGGGTATCTACATCCTCCAATGACAACCTTCGAGAAGATGAACAAAAAATTTGAAAATACCAGCCATCACCACAACCTATCCAAAAGGAAAGAGGCACCATGAATAACGTCTAAATAGAACAGACATAATAGTAAGTAGAAAGAGTACTCCAAGGACATGGAAAACTTTTACCTAAAGTGAAAATAATGAATCTCCACCATGGTTTCCTAAGTCAAACAATAAAAATTAGGATTATTTCCAACTTGTCATTTGGGAATTTGAGAATTGACTCTTCATGCATGTAATGTTGTGATTGGCGAATCTAATCTGTCAGCTAGAAAGGGATATGTCCAAAACCACAATCCTTAACTAGTGGCACTCACATTTATCCCATCTTAAAAAAAAACACAACATAGATAAATCTTTAACTTTGCAATATTTTCCTAACTTCTCATCCTTTTCCTAACTTCTCACCCTTGCTACTTACATCTTCGAATCCACCTTTCATCTCTAAATATTAGAGATGAGATTTTTAATTTTTTTTACCTTTTTAATAATTATAATAATAATACTGGCTATATATAATATTGATATTTAAATTTATTAAAAGTGAAAGTAAAAAATATTAAAAACATTATTAATTAGAAAATTATTTTATTTAAAACGTATTAGATATTTGTCCAATGAATAACCTTTAGTTCCATGTTGAAAAAGGAATGAAACAAATACATTTTAAACACAATTAGCAAAGATTCTCTTGCTATCCTTGTATTTTTTGATGATTGGTTTTTTATGAACTTTAATTTATCTTAAAAATGATATATTAATATTTATAATTAGGTGAACGAAATATTCTCTTTGAAATTTTACAATAACGATGTGAATCTAATGACAATAATAATCTCGATTAAACGCTTTATTTGTGGTTTCATATATGGCATTAGATAATGTGATCAAATTGAATTTATTTATTTATTTTTTAAATATTTGAATGTATATTAGTTTTTTTTTAAATATTTGAATGTGATGTTAAAAATTTGATAATAAAATTTTCATACACAATCGGATATACAAGATTTATAATACAAATAAAATATTTTAAATTATTAATTATTATTTTAAAATTTATTTATTTATTAATAAATTTTATTATCAACTTAGTTATAATAAACAATTATTAATATTTTATCATTAGGAATGAAAATATTCTCTTTGAAATTTTAATGCATATGAATCTTAATGACAAATATATCGATTAAAGGCTTTTCTTTTGTGGTTGCACTATGGCCTATTATATGAAATAATATAATTTTGAATTGACTTTGTTTTTGTTTTTTTTTTTCTTACTATAATGTTTAAAAATGTAATTAAAATATTTTTTCATATAAAAGGTTGATGTACATTTTTTATTAAAAAAAATTAAAATCATTTATAAACATTTTTTAAAATTTTTATATTATATATATATATATTATATATATATATATCAATTTATTAACAAAACTATTTGAGGATGAACCTTGTGAATAAAGCAACTCAGGGTCAACTTCATAGGGATGGTTGTGCATTGTGTTAGGGAGAGGAAACATGCTAAAAAATATAGTGAGGTAAGGGTTGGTGTGGCCTAGGTCGGGTGCCATCTGCTTTGAAAGCTTAGATGCCCTTGTGTCTACCTTGATGGCATAATGGTCTCTCACTGGGGGCTCTTCAAGCCATAGATCAAATGTTTGTCCTTGAGTGACAACTCTTCAAGCCACAAATTGTGATGACCCCATAAAAACATGTAATTATGAAAGTTACTATGGTAAGAAACTTATGTGAATTATTAATTACTGTGTTAAATGATATTATTTATTTTATGAATGGAAGATATTTTAAAATGCTGGCAGTCTCCTAAAGGAGAATTTCTAAAAAAAGAAACAGTTATAAAAACTCAAAAAGGAACTAACCTTTCAGCCAGGAAAAGTCCTGGCAAGGAGAAAAATCCCTGGTCTGTGAGGACATAGGGGAGAGAGAACTGAAGAAAGAAAAAGAGAAAGAAAAGAAGGGTTAAGTCTGGTGAGGACCAGATAACCCTAGCACAACTGTGCAATAGACCTGTTGAGGGCTGCAAGCCTGCAGGACTGCTCGGGGGAGAACCCAACATAGCGTTGGATCTCATGGCTGGGAGGATAAGAGAAAAATATTTAAATTGCAGGTGAACTTCAGGAGTTATAACTACTGGTGTCTAATAGACCAGGTATGTGTTATTCCTCTGAATTAAATTACTGTTTTGGTATGCTTGGTGTCTATATGGAAGGTATGACTGCACCTGAATATCTGTTAAGGATTAGATGGGACAACATGTATATAATATCATTACAAGTGTTTAAAAGTTCCTGAGACTGGCTAATCAAACACTAGGATCTATCTGTTATATTATTTGCATAATAATTGTAAAGAAAACAAGCATGATAACTGTGTAAGAATAATGCTTGATATCTGTAAAGATAATTGTACAGAGGGCAAGCCAGACACCTGAAGAACAATGATGCATGATAGTTATCTAAGAACATTGCAAGTGCATATAAAAGTCTGATACGAGTAACTGTTAAAGAAAGATTTATGTTAACCGCGTGAAGGGGATACATGTAGTGTATCAGAATAATGCTCAAACCATATTGAAAATTGAAACGTAGTAACAATACTTAGAACCTGAGGGTTCATATCAATATACAGAACATGCGAGAGCGTAAGGTATTTTACAGTCAACCATAAGCAGGGTTCTGTACAAAACTAGCATTATAAGAGTGTAGAAAACTGATAAATAACACCTAACAGTCCTTTTCTAATACTTTCGGGGCATGCCGTGAGCCTGTGGAAACGGTTCGTGGTATGTATGAAACCCTCGACCGTTTCCAAAAATGAAACCCTCGACCATCTCAAGAGGAGACCCTCGGCCGTTCTAATATGGATCCCTTGACTGTATTTAAAGCTTGAAACGAAATAAATATATTAAACAGGAACAAGTCAAACTAAAGTTGTTTAACATAAAGCACATATCAACGTATCATGGCGTTATAGAACCGCCGTAGAGACGGCCATACAGTCGCTATTTCCATGCAAACCCTGATAAACTATAACAGAAATTATGGAGACGAAACCCTCGAAAGATTTACGTCTCAGCCTGTTAATAGAGAAACAAAGTATCCATAACGAAACGAGCGGTAAATATAGAACATTGGAATGGAAAAGACTTGCAATATTACATTTAAAAGCTCGAACCAATGGAGCATATATATATATATATGTGCAATGAACAAACTGTAGGCGCAGAAACTCGAATGGAATAATGCATAACATATTGTGCAGGCATACGAAAAAGTTAACCATATATTAACAGTGGATAAATAGCCCGGATGAGTGCCACAAAAGTCTGTACATTAAATACTTCGAGAACCAGAGTCTAATATGAACTCAGGGCATTCAAAATGGCACATTCCCAAACAACAGAAGCCATGATCTATCTCGTTAGGGTCCGGCGAGGGGAGCCGTGAATCCCTGTATAAATATACAAATGATAACAAATAATACAACAAAGACTGTAACCAGAGAAGGCGCAGGTACTGGTATGGGAAAGCCGACCTCGCATCTCAGCTAAGGTTCCGCCGAAGGTGGAAACCCTGAGTCACACATTGAAGAATGCCGTGAGGAAACCCCTTTCAGGCCGAAGGAAACACATAGAAATCTACCTGTTACTTCCGCTTTTTATATTAACCTAACTACTGTATTGTATGCGAAGGGTTCAGTACCTGGAATGTTCCGGCGATGTCATTCCAATCCACTCCTAAGTGGTAAGGGTTTGAAGCGCACCCTATACACGAAGATTCAATGGAATTAAACATGAATGTATTAACCCAACCGGTAAACCCAATAAAGAATGCACAATATTATACCTAATGAAATATACAGTCGAAGCTATGGTTGCAGTGACAGATACCTGTGCTAACTTGCCGCAACCTGGCATAGTTTGCAGGGTTAGAACCGCCATTTGGGAGCAAGGGCTCGGCCTTCCTCCAAGAGCAAATGAACCCGCGAAGAACAACTCAGTGGGCTTTATGAGGCCGATAAAACCTGAAACGATATTGACCCTCAGATCAAAGGAGAAAATCCTCACCGTCCCTTGCATATAAGTTGGCGCGCGAACCCGGCAGACTTTCCAAAGTTTCACATGGTCTCTATCCGGCGGATTGACACCTGGCCAGAGTAGGTAAGGCCATTTAGTTTCCCGACCACACTTGGCATGGAAACAGATCGGAAAGCAACCGGTGGCCTTTTCCGTTGACCTCATTTGAATGGTGAGAATCGTTAAGGATTCAAATCCATAAGTCTTATGATAACACTAAGATCGGTGATTAATAATCATATGGAAACATCATAGTGGCACGGTTAGTGCTTAATAATTACAAGTAAATATATATATTGTTATGGTTATTAGGATCGAGTTTATAAGGTCCACGTGACAATAAGGTTACCACCATATAATTTTTTTTTTATTTGCTGTGGAGTGTGACAATGTGGTATCAGAGCAGAGGTTTCAATACTGTGGCCTCTGGAGCAATAAGATCCAGCTGCATGGATTTATCATATAGTATATGTATGAGGAAGAATTAAATTTCGCTAATTGATTTCTGTTTATTAATTAGGAAACAGATTCAGGAACAGAAAGTGATAACAATCAACAGTAAAGATGGAGGGAATGCAGGGAGCAGATGGCGTTCCTCGAGAAAATCCAGAGCTGTGGATACAGCTCGGTGCAGAGACACGCAGTACCAATCTGGCGATACTGCAAACTGTTCAAGAATTGAAAGAGGAAATGGCACGTCTGCGATAAGACAATGCGCGATTGACAGTGGAACAGGAAAGAATATTGAAGAGTCTGTCGGAAAGACAAAATCCACCATTAGCCAATCCCAGTGCGGAACATCAAAGGGCAACTGAAGAACGAAATTATGCACCTAAAATTTCAGAGGAGAAGGAAGATCATTCTGACGATGTAGTAGAACAGCAGACGCCAAAGAGATAGAGAATGGAATTACAAGGAGAATTCCGGAAAATCAATCCTCCAAATTTTGATGGAGAATAAGAGGAAGCGGCAGAGGCTTGGTTAATTAACATTAACAAGTATTTTCAGCTGTATGAGTATGATCAGAATTTGAAGGCGTGGCTGGCCATCTTTCAGCTACAGGGCAAAGCAACCTTGTGGTGAGAAGAAATCAAAATTGTAAAAGGAGTAAATGAGCAGAACATAACCTGGGAAAAGTTTCAAAAGTACTTCAAGGAGAGATATCTAACTGAGCGTTTCTATGATGAGAAGGCACGAGAGTTCCATGATTTACGTCTGGGACAGCAGTCCATGGACGAGTTCATTAACCGCTTCACCTCCCTGCTTCGTTATGTACCATATATCAAGGAGGAGAAGGCCAAGGTGCAGAGATTTGTGAGCAGTCTGCCAGCCTACATAAGAGAGCGTATTGAGTTTGATAATCCCAAAACAATGGATGAGGCGATTCGTAAGGCAAGAATCTGTTACCAACAAAACAAGCAGAAAGGAGACACTTCAAATAAAAGATGGAATGAAAGAAAAAGCAACAGAATTGCTGGTAATAGCAAAGGAAGTCGTGGTAATGGCAGCAAGGTTACTGGTAAGGGACAGATTGGCAGAAACGTAGCAAAGAGTACATTTCGGACTAAGCCAAGTGAGAGCAGAATCAGTGAACCACCGGCTAGGTCAGATCTTGAAGGGATGACCAAACCTCCAGTCCAATGTTGGGGTTTTGGAGGCCCACACTACGTGAAGAATTGCCCTCAGCGTAAAGGAGTGGATCAAATATCTCAGATCCAAGAGGCATCAACGGTGGGAGAAGTGGCGCGTAGCATGCCAAGGATCAACGCAGCCCTGGAGGACCGTCAAGCGGAATACCAGCCGAGCATGGTGGAATTTGAAGGTAAAATTTCCAATTTTTCTATAGCTGTTCTTATTGACCCAGGAGCTACCTTAAGTTATGTTAGCCCAAAAGTAGTAGAACAGTGTAAGCTGTCTTCTGAAAAGTTCAAGAACCCATGGCTGGTACAACTGGCCACAGGAGCTAAAAGAATAGTCTTAGCCAAAATTAATAACTGTCCTTTCAGCATAGCTGGACAGTCAATTACAGCAGACCTGAATGTGCTTCCATTGGGGTCCTATGACATCTTGATTGGTATGGATTGGCTGGAAAAGCATTGGTCGTTGGTGAACTGCAAGACCAAAACCATTTATTACAAGGATGACTTGGGACAGCAGCAAGAATTACAGGGAATTAAACACCCTGTACAGATCCGGCCTATCACTGCCTCTCAGCTAGCTAAGTGTCTAAGGAAAAAGTGTCAAATTTACGCTATTCAAGTTGGTTATGCAAACCAGAAAGACAAAGTATCTGCAATAGACAGCATTCCGATAGTGCAGGAATTTGTGGATGTCTTTCCTGAAGAGGTACCAGGACTGCCTCCGAAAAGGGACATAGATTTTACTATAGAGTTAATACCTGGGGCAGCCCCGGTGTCACGAGCGCCGTACCGGATGAGCGTACCTGAGTTGACATAATTAAAAATGCAACTGCAAGAGTTGCTGGACAAGAATTATATCCGCCCCAGCGTGTCACCGTGGGGAGCTCCAGTACTATTTGTCAAAAATAAAGATGGAACCCTCCGTATCTGTATAGACTATCGTCAGCTGAACAAGCTCACAATCAAAATAAGTACCCCCTGCCTCGGATAGATGAACTCTTCGATCAAGTGAAGGGAGCAAAGGTATTTTCCAAGATCGATTTGCGATCTGGTTATCATCAGATCAGAATTAAGGAAGAAGACATTTCCAAAACCGCTTTCAGAACACGCTACGGGCATTACGAATTTGTGGTGCTGCCTTTTGGCTTGACCAACGCACCCGCTACCTTTATGTGTTTAATGAACAGAGTGTTTCACAGGTTTTTGGACAAATTTGTGCTGATATTCATAGACGACATTCTGATATATTCTCGTTCCCATGAGGAACACAAAGAACACCTCCGGATGGTGTTGCAAACCCTTCGGGAACATCAGCTGTATGCCAAATTTAGTAAGTGTGACTTTTTCGAGGAAATCCAATATTTGGGCCATGTGATTACCAAAGAAGGAATAGCTGTAGATCCGGAGAAAATAAAGACAATTATGGAATGGCCCATGCCCAAGGATGTAGCCGATATCAGATCCTTTATGGGACTAGCTGGCTATTACCGAAGATTTGTGGAAGGGTTCTCAAGGATAGCTTACCCTATCACTTCGTTGTAGAAAAAAGGAAAAGTATTTAAGTGGACAGCGGAATGTTAGCAGAGTTTTGATCGACTAAAGCATTTACTCACCACTGCACCCATCTTGAGTATAGCCGATCCTAATAAGGATTACGTTGTGTGTACTGATGCAAGTAAAGAGGGTGTGGGAGGAGTATTAATGCAGGAAGGGAAAGTAATTGCGTATGAGTCGAGAAAATTAAAAGAGCATGAGCAAAAGTACTCTGCGTACGACCTAGAATTAACAGTTGTTATTCATGCGCTAAAAATGTGGTGCCATTACCTCTTGGGAAGGAAATTTCTGTTGTTAACAGATCACCACAGCTTGACTAATTATTTCAGACAACCTACTTTGAATGCAAGACAAGGTCGTTGGGCAGATTTCCTAAGCGGATTTGATTTGGAGATCAAGCACTTAAAGGGCAAGGAGAACCGGGTGGCTGATGCATTGAGTCGAAAGGTGCAGTGTTTGTGCGAACTTTCAGTCAGCAAGTGGCGAAATTCTCTGTTTGAACAGATTAAAGCAGCAATAAATCAGGATGCTGAATACAAACAGATAAAACAACAGGTACAACAATCAGATAATGAAAATTTGTAGCAAGGTTATACATTGGACAATGCTGGTATGCTGTACTTTAATAAGAAATTATATGTACCTAATTCAAATAACCTTAAGAACATGATTCTGGATGAGTTCCATACCAGCCACTATACTGGCCATCCAGGATACCAAAAGATGGTCACTGCACTAAGGAAAGATTACTTCTGGCCTAGAATGAAGAAGCAAGTGATTGAGTACTTGGCCAGGTGCTTAGAGTGTTAGCAGATTAAGGCAGAACATCAGCATCCGGCTGGGCTGTTACAACCTTTGCCAATTCCAGAATGGAAATGGGAAACCATTTCCATGGATTTTATAATTGGTTTGCCTCAAACAAGGAAGAACCATGATTCCATCATGGTAGTGGTGGATAAATTGAGTAAAGCGGCACACTTCATACCCGTGCATTCCACTTATAAAGTGGTACAAATTGCTCACCTTTTTATGCAAAATGTGTTCAGATTGCATGGACTACCAAAGGTAATCATTTCAGATCGGGATGTAAAATTCACATCCACCTTTTGGAGGACGTTGTTTGCTGAGTTGGGAACTCAGCTAAACTTTAGCACTGCATATCATCCGCAGACCGATGGTCAAACCGAGCGGGTGAATCAAGTGTTGGAAGATATGTTGAGGGCGTATGTGATGACGAAACCAACCCAATGGGAAGAATATTTGCATCTAGTGGAATTCGCATATAACAATGGATATCATACCTCGACAAAACTAAGCCCTTTTGAGGTTCTGTATGGACGAAAATGCCGCACACCCTCAAGTTGGGGTGGGCCTGAGGATAAGCTGAGTTTGGGTCCGAAAATGCTTAAAGAGATGGAGGATATGGTGAAAAAGGTGAGTGCCAATTTGAAGGCTGCACAAGATTGGCAGAAAAGTTTTGCAGACAGAAAAAGAAGGTTTAAGGAATATCAGATTGGTGACCACGTGTTTGTAAGGATCCAAGCCAGAAGGAGCACATTGCAATGGAGCGGATGCGCCAAGCTGGCTCCTCGGTACTTTGGTCCTTTCCAGATCTTGGCTAGAGTGGGGCCGGTGGCTTACCAACTTGCCTTGCCGAGCCACATTAGAATTCACAACGTGTTCCACATCTCTGTCCTAAAGAAATATGTATACGACCCTAAACATGTGATTAAATGGCAAGATGTTCAGGTAAGAAATTTAGTCCAATGTTTTGGAACAGGC
>APFE031003356.1:0-22310 GCA_000404065.3 Pinus taeda | reverse complement strand
AGTTTCGCAGCGCAAAATGTTTAGGTGATTTCAGTAGCGCATAATTCATAATTTGCACTGGCTGCACTACGAAATTGGAGATTTGTCCGAAACCATTGCTCACCCATATCACTTTTGTCTCCTATGAGTTCTGTGGGAATATGATATATGCATAGAAAATCCTGTTTCGGTAAATTGATGGTGAAGTTTGTAACTCATCTGAGTTATGGCTACAGGCTTGCTTGCCTTCTAGTGAGACTTTAAATCTTGTTAACCAGGATAAAAGTCCTCAATCAGTTCCACTGTCAATGACAGCTGAGGTTAATAGAAAGGTGGCTTTTGAAAAAGGTGCCAATTATAAGAAGAAAAACAACAGATGGGTCCAGTGGCAATGGTTATTGATGATATAGGTCCTCGAGGGAATTGTGTACAAGTAGAAGACACTGAAACTATGGATACATTAGATGAGCTACACGGAGTGCATACAGGTTTGGTGGGTGCTGAGAAGGAATCATTATCAGCTAATGGTATGCAACAGGAGAATGGAGCATCACTTGCTGCTAAAACAACTGAAAAACCTGATGTTGGGTTTTCAGCCAGGGTATGTACTGCATTAACCCAAGACTCTCATTCGAATGTGCATCCTTTAGCCTGTAAACCTGTGTCTTTGGAAAAGGATCAAGAAACTAAAAACAATGTGGGATGTGCATTGGAAAATGGTGGTAAAGAGCTGCATGAAAGTTTGTATCTCTCTAATGACTCCATTAAATCCCAATTATTGAGTTCTGTTGAAATGGATGAACCTCCACACGCAGATGATTGTATATCTGGAGGATTGGAGAGTAGCCCTTGTGAAGGGTGCCCAGAACAAGGGAAGGCTGATGCCATTCAATTGGATACTGACTTTAAGAACACTGCTAAGGAGTTGCTAGTATCTTCATCTGATATTGGCGATGCTGATGTTGTGCCAAGTTCAGAGTTGGCGGCTAGCTTAGATCGTGCAGTTATTAAGAAAACAAAAGGCTTTAAAAGACTTGTGAAATTTGCAAAATCTTCAGTTCTGTAAGATTGCCTGGTGAAATAGAGCCAACTGAGAAGTAGCGTAAAGTTTCTGAAGTTGTGGAAAGCATTGCAGAAGAACCTAAGTAGGAAAGAAGCAGGAGATCAAGGAGATAGAATGAAAAGAGATGATGTGGGCTTCTTTATGGACGGGGATGTTTCTCGGCAATCGAAGGGAGTTCAGTATCCATTTTCTGTTAATGAGAAAGTTATGATTAAAGGGAACAAGCGTACACCAGACAAATTTGTTGGGAGGGAGGCATATGTAATGTCTCATTGCCTGAATGGATGGTACTTACTTCAAGTACTCGATACCGGTGAAAGTGTTCACCTTCAGTACCGCTCACTCCAGAAATTAATGCCTCAGCACAATGGAGTCACTGGAGACCATATTCAGTCGCAACAGTTGATAACATATAACAGCTGAGGAAGTGAAAGCTCAAAGTAGTGTTGAGGATTGGGTTGACATATTTTCCATGGATGAGGTGGGAAGGTTCTCCTAATTTTAGCAATATCGAGCCTTGTTAATTGTATATACAAGGTGATGTGCCTGGCTTGCTTAGTTTCAGTTTTAGGCACTGTCACGTTTTCTGTGCAGCGCGATCAGTCTTCTTGACCAAGTTGGGAAAATGCCAATCAGGGCAAAGCCTTTTTATAATATTTAGAAGTCTGAACTAGTGCATGAATTGTCAGCGGTTTTCAGAACATAATTCTTATGATACAGTTATTTTAACTTCTCAAGAGCAAGAGTGCGAGTCTGAAGGTGTTTTAGAAACACCATGGAAGGAATTAAGAAGTGAGGCTAATATTCCAGTTTCTCTGGTTCATGTTAATGATTATTGTGGAAATTATGCTCTGGAAGTTATATGATACACATGATATCTGGTGTTGTTCAAAACATACGAAAATATAGGACTTAATCATGGAATACAGAAGCATAGTTGATGCGGCAATTGAATTATGGCCCAAAATGCAGCCTACAACACATCAAGGACCGACAAACAGGGGCCTATGTTTTAGGGTAACAGAAAAGATGTGTCATTAAAAACAAACATGGAGCATTAAAGGTTCATCATAGCTATCTCAGCCAAA
The DNA here is from genome assembly GCA_000404065.3 of Pinus taeda. NCBI lineage: Eukaryota > Viridiplantae > Streptophyta > Pinopsida > Pinales > Pinaceae > Pinus > Pinus taeda. The sequence continues at coordinate 20,180 of APFE031003356.1, read as the reverse complement.
CTCCAGATGTCAGAGAACGAAAATGATTGAAGATCAAGGCTGTTATGGAATTTGAGTCCTATTTGATTTAGAAGTCTAGAAGATCTAGTAGAATTAGAATTTTAATTGTCTTAGGATTCCAGCGCTGTCAATTAATAGTCAGCTGTAATTATTAGTTAGTTAAAAGTTAGTAGGTGTCATCATAGGCAGAATCGAATTCCCCTCATGCTGGAGGAGGAATATCGATTAGTTAGAATAAGGATGCTATATATAGTGGAATCATCTATGTAACAGGGGTTGGATGTTTATGCAAAAAACATAGTTTATATTGGCTATTGTAAAAGACTTTTTACAGTAATAGTAAGACTACTTTTTCTTCTCAAGATTCATACTTTGTTCAAATGCTCAAGATGTATGTGGTTTTGTCTTATCCTTCATGTTTTACAGCTCTATAGGTATACAATCACTTTGAATTCACCTAGTGCTCAGACTTCCTGTGTATACTTATGAGTTGAGGTTATTTGAGAAATGTCCTTCATGTTTTATAGCTCTATAGGTATACAATCACTCTGAATTCACCTAGTGCTCAGACTTCCTGTGTATACTTATGGGTTGGGGTTCTTTGAGAAATGTTTTGAGTGTTTAAACATTACATGCCTTGACTTCCATGAATGAGTAGTTGATAGTTTACTGAAAAGGGGTTTGACTCCATGAGCCCAATGGAAGAAATGTTATGTTGTATTTCCAACCATCATGTTTATTTAAGTTCTCATTACAAGAGTTAGCCCTCTTAGTGTTTAAAGATAAATCAGTACTTTATTTTGAGAGAGCCCTCTTAGGTTAGGGAGGCTAATCCTTAACCAAGAGTCTGGTCTGAAATAGTTACATAGAGTCTAACTGATTAGCAGCCATCAGTACTGATTTTGTGATAACAGAAGCTTTGAAATGGTGTTCGAATTTGCAAAAATGATCATATTTGTGGGTTGGGACGCCTGCGTGCTCGACCTCTCTGCATCTACATCATTTTCCAAAAGCTCCTTTCAACTTAAGCTCCACAAGAATCCCCCTTCATGGAATCCCTTCAATTCATAGTGCAAACATCCCAGTCCTTGGACTAACACTACCACACAAGTGTTAAGCCCATACCCCACTTCACCCTCGTCCTTCCTAACTCGTCATTGTTCCCACACTCGAATGAATAGCAGACCCACACCTAAAAATTATTCCCACACACGCAGAGCCACTGGACCCCACAACAAAATGCCACCTCCAATACCACTTCTTTTCTGGCACGACACCCCCAAAAGAACCCCCCACAAATGAACAATATATTAAAGTAAATTAAAAACGTGGTAAAATTAAGAAATTTATATAAGTTGAGTTCATATTTCTTATATACAATGATAATTTTGAATTCCTTTTTTGTGATACGGCATCACAGTTTGTGATGATTGTGGTATATCATGAAGTTAACCCTACAATGAAGTTCAATGAAATACATGTCCATAATGGAAGGAATTACTACAGGTTATAGTGAACTATGATATAACCACAAAATGTCCCTTTTAAAGGAGTTTTTCCATGTAGTGAGAACTGGTGATCTCAGGAGAACTATCTATGATTCCCTCCCTATTAGAATATCATGTATGACTTCATGAAGTCCATGGTGATGGGACCTAGTGTGTGCAATGATTCAAACCCCGAAAAAATGACACAAAGTCCATTTCAATGGCAAACATGTATGATTTCAAAGAGTACTTACCAATTTGAAGTCACAATTTTTTACAATGACCCCCACATTTCGTGTATCTTGTTGGTCAACAAGATATCTTCACATGAGAATGGCATTAATTTCTTTTCTTGAGGTATCACATTCCAGCCAAATGTCTTAGTGAAGTTAGGTAGAGCGAGGGTGGGTTTTAGACACACAACATCCTTCAATTCTTGGAAAGCATGATGTATGCTTGCATTACAACTAAAAGCATCTTTCTTAAGCAAGGCAGTGAGGGGAACAACAAATTTTCCATAATTATAAATGAACTGTCAAGAGTAGAAATTGTATGTACTTTTAAGACTTGTAGGATGGGGCCATTCCTTCTTAGCTTCAATTTTCTTATGGTCCACTTATATGCCATACTTTATAACAATATGGCCCAAATATTCTACTTATGAGACACCAAAGAGTTTGAGAGAATTTGGCATCTACAGATAATACTAATTCCCTAGATAAGTAGCCATATCTAGAACAATAGTTTAAAGAACTTTAGCCTTTTCTTATAAGAAATATATAAGTAAAAGAAGATGAGAAGACCTACTTCTAGTTCTGATTTCCTCTTGTCTCCTTTGTATTGATCCTATCGCTCATTCCCGTACTTACCACGCTTGAGAAGTACCTGTAAACACAAACAGAAGATAAAGAACTAATCAAATAAAAAGATCTATTGAATACATGTAAATGGAATCAGATACATTCACACATATAAGCATCATATAACAAGATAAGAATATGGGAAAAAGGTTCAAATAATTTATTAAATAGATTAGGAGTTACAACCATCAAATCTGATTTGAAGTCACTCTTCCAGCTTGGATCCCATCCACATCACATCAAAAGCATGAAAAACTTGTAGCATAACAATACTTGTCTCAAAGTCAATTCTCATAGCAACATAATCTCCTTACAATTCAACATAGTCCAACCCCTTGATCACTTAGATGAGTGCTCAATTTATATGAAGATGAAGGAGGTTATGTCATAAATGTGGGTATTGAATGGCCTTCGATACATAGAATTAGTTCCATGGAGGAAGGTATGAGAGGATAGGATGAATATTAACTCATTCCTCATTCATTTTAGAGCTCATAGGAGTTGATAAGCAAGGGAAAGTTCTATATGACTCCAAAAGATAAGAATATTCCCCAAACACTATGTGAATTTTGCTCAATCTTGCCCAGCGGAGGTCAAAGAGGGACGAAGTGCTCTACAAAGCACCCTAGCATGGACTCAACTACTCTATAGCACACCCTTATATGGGCCTACCTGCGCTGGTCCCTTTAGAGATCATTTCATGATCTCTTCAAGTCATGAAACTATCTGGGAAGGAGGCATTCAAAAGGGTGACTTGTTTAGAGCATGTAGCAACTAAAATTAGGGTTTGACGAGCCCTAAAACACTTATCTAGAAGATGGGAGTGATGTGCCCAAATGGATCTACTTAGGATGCTTTTGCGTGCATTTTGAGTTTTTGTGTTAGATGAACAAACTTGTCTTGGACACAAATTTTGTAAAAACTTTTAAAACGCCTATCTATTTTACTTTCAAAGTTTTCTATCGTTATGTGCAATCATATTCAACTAATGATGTGAATTGAAAATGTTACTTTTACATGTGTCGCAAATGTCTATTTAACACATAATTTACTAGATAATCAATTAATGTGTTAAAGTTTCTGGAAATATGTCGATATTGAATGTATTCAAAATGCATTTCCAAAATATGAACTCTAAGGAACATACAAAGAATTGTTGGGTTTTGGATGGTATACACACTTGTAAGATGTAGTATGATGAGTTGTGAATCTAGCCTAACAATGATTCAGCAAATGCCAAGTGAAATGGCATCGAAGAGAAGTTTTATCAACGCACTATACTCAACGATATTATTCATCGATCAATCTTAACTCATTCCTCATTCATTTTAGAGCTCATAGGAGTTGATAAGTGAGGGAAAGTTCTATATGACTCCAAAAGATAAGAATATTCCCCAAACCCTATGTGAATTTCGCTCAATCTCGCCCAGCGGAGGTCAAAGAGGGACGAAGTGCTCTACAGAGCACCCTAGCATGGACTCAACTACTCTATAGCACACCCTTATATGGGCCTACCTGCGCTGGTCCCTTTAGAGATCATTTCAAGATCTCTTCAAGTCATGAAACTATCTGGGAAGGAGGCATTCAAAAGGGTGACTTGTTTAGGGCATGTAGCAGCTAAAATTAGGGTTTGACGAGCCCTAAAACACTTATCTAGAAGGTGGGAGTGATGTGACCAAATGGATCTGTAACAGCTGCCCCCTAAAGCATGAAGTCGAAAATGTAAATGTCGAATGAAATGATTTACGATGTGATGAGGAGATTTCGATGTGGAAGGTGACCTGCATCAACTACAATACATATATCATGATATTTTGATTTTTACATGAATTGCTGAGGGAAGGCATACCCATGCTCAACATAAAAACTTTTCATTACATGCACATAGACAATCGTCTACAGATAGACTCATGAATGGGTGACCTCGTAAGTCAGTGTGAGCAATGTGCTATCGGCTCACACGTTGGTCACACAAACGACCAGGAGCATTGATAGGCATGTGCCCCTGTTCGAAATAGGTATCCATATTTTTTCCAGGCGGGGGCCTTTTTCAGGCTTGGGTCTAATAATCTATGGTTCTGGCTCCTCGGTTGGGCGATAATGGTAATCACGTTGTATGATATGAAAGCCCTATTATTGAAAGCACTTAGAGGACGGCTGGCAACCAAGGCGATCACTGATTGGAACCTGCCTGCGTAGTTCTCTGTGAAGATCATGGTTAGGTGCTCCATTTGGCTTCAAGCTAGATGATAAAGGCGTTAGAAAGGAACGTGCTGCTCGAATGGAATGAATGTATCATATCCGCTTGTAATGCCATTGTACATATGACTTAGAACTCCTGAAATCACAGCCCAGATGGATGAAACTAGATCCGAGATCTTCTATCTCGTTCAATCGTTCGCTCAAGTACGAGTCTAACCATGTGAATATGTGATCTGAAGTCGAACATGGGAAGACACCATCTGATTACCAGCCAATGATGTAAGTTGTTAACAGACGCGAGAGAAATCATCGATAATGATAATGATCCTCAAGGTACTACATTACATTCTGCATGGTGTGAATGGATGAATTGATGTCGAACACCATACAAAGTCTTTTGGTCGAAGGTCACTGATGTCAACCTATCACCCGAAGCGAGAAACCTGCCATTGATGTATCCAAGCCTCAAGGTACTGGAAGGGTGTTTATAAGTTAACTTCTTAGATAATGTACTGATGTCGACAATAAGTGACTCGTCATAGGAGGGCCTTGATGTATCCCACACCAATGACACGAAGTGAGTGTAATGATTTTGGAGACGGAATTTGATTGACGACACAAGGTTCAAGAATGATGGACATGAAAATGGAGGTTTATGGTATAGCAAAGGATGAATTTTAACTGGATGACTTCTATTTAACATGTTGATGACACTAAAATGAATTGGTAGCATTGACCAAAACACAAAGTGATGGATGATATGATAGACAAACAATATGATAACCATCAAGCTGATAACCCAACCCAAATAGTCACGGTGATGAAGTGAAAGTGTCATGTTCAAGAGCGACCTGCTACCATAAAGTGGTTTTCCCCTTTTTCCCATTTCCCTAGTCATTGCTGACTAGTACCTCTTTAGTTTTATCAAGCTTGAGGAGGATAACATATTCTTGTTGTATAATTCCACCCTTCAGGTGAATCCATCACTATGTGATGTTTTAATGAGTCTAGAGAAGGTGAAACTTAGTCTTGTCTAGATGGACAATTTTTTCACTATTTGACATTTTAACGAGTTTACTGACAAAGATAACTCAGTCCTTTTCGTGTTTAGATAGTTTGAAAAGGGACAAAAAGAAAACTCCACAAGTTTTTTTCGTAGATTTGTCTCTCAGGCCTGAAAAAGCATAAAACAATACGAGAGAGAACCTATTAACCATGTTCAGTGAACGTATTCCTTTTTCGTAGTTAATCTATCTCAGCCCGAAAATGGGTTAGACTTATACAGAGTAGATGTCATTTCCAATCCGTTAACGAGCTGAAAAGGACAAGTGCTCGGTAATATTTTCATATTTAGAGAGTCTGAAAAGAGCTTAAATAAGACTCCAAGGGGGTTGTTTTTCGTTATTTAACAGAGCTCGAAAAAGAGATAAAAGTGTGCTTTGTGGTCAAAGGTACAATTTACAATCGATCATGTCAAATTCTATAAGTCAACTGTAAAACCTGCTCAAAACATCACCAAATGGATTAAAAATACCTATTTCATAGGTTAAAATAGGCAAACACTAATCTTTACTTGATTATTGAACATGAAATAAACATAAAACAAGTTTCTACCATGAAATTTTACCATTTGAGACTTACCATCCAGTTTTGTGCTCTGGGTTAGTTTTTTACCTCGAACTTCATCAGCTGATTGTGAGAGATTCTATGGACCATTTCTCATGCCGTCCTGACTAGGTAGGAGATCTACCCTTCCTATTTCTTTTCAGGTGATTCTTTTACTATTTCATGCAAGTTTTAGGTTTTTTTGGGGCCTTCGGGGTTTGCTTTTTTCGCCCTGGGATCAGTGCAAGCTTTCACATCAAAAATTTTGGTAAAGAGCACCTTGATATTAAGGCTACCTACTCTGCAGGCACTATCTCTGTGCCTAGGCTGCATTGAGTGATTTTCCCAAATTTGATTTAGCTATTTTCTCCAAAATTTGTCCTGTTTTTTGCATGGAAAGGATCCTAACTAAGATTATGACTGGATTTCAGGCTTTCATCAGATCAGAATGTCGATTACATGGTGAGAAAGAGGGAAAGAAGAAAAAGACATGGTTTCCCTAAAAAATCCGAGTACAGTTGAGGCCCTAAAAAATTGTGGGTTACTCAAATACTTTAGGTTGTCCGGAATGATGCAACAAATAGAACTATTCTAGTTCCTTGTTCATGCATGCGATCTGACTGATCAGAATTTTCACATAGGGGAAAAGATGGTCCTTATTACCATTGATGATATTTACTTTCTTACCAAACTGTCGAGGCAAGGTTCCCCCATCTCACTTTCTGGATTTTCCCATGGAAGTGAATCGGTGAGGGACTACATTCGATAGTTTTGTCGTCTAGGTACACAGCCTTGAAAGGATGGGAAAATAAACATCAGGGATGTAGGTGATCTACCTTTGAGAACAATCCTTTTCACAATCGCAAAGTTGGTTGGCAGTTTGACACTTCATCTGGAGAACATATCATATATGCAGTACGCACTTGAGTGTCTAGAGCCAAAAGTATTCAACTGGTGTCAGGCCATGCTTTCTTCACTAAAAGAAAAACTGACCAAGGTAAAAAGTGGTAAGACGAAGAATTTCTGCTATGGTTCGATCTTAATCACTTTTACCTTAGAGAGAATCCCATTGATGCAACCACAACGTGTATGACTGGGTTACTTGGTCCTAGAGATCCGCATATGCAGAGGTGGGTTGAATTGATGGCTAGACATGCGAGTCAATCAACAATCATTTTTTCCACTACATTCTTCAGTTGGCTCGATTGACAACACATTGTCATCGAGGAGCATACATTCTCAGGGATGGATTTTCGTGGAGATCCAGACTTGATTTTACCAGTTGGAGCACAATGGGCTGATATAGGTAAATTGTTTGACCAAAGTGTTTTTTGAATTTTGAAGTTTCTACATGTTTTTGTTTTTTTAATGTTTCCAAGACTAAACTAAAGTCATTTTCATGCATCCAGATGTGGGTTTTGTTCGACCTGTGGGAGACCAACAGGGTGCAGGTTGGCTAGTCTGGAGAAACATGGGGAGAGCGGTCCTCCACGACTTGGATTTTCTCGAGACCTTTGTAGAGTTGCAGGATCACATAGAGGGATTAAGCCTTGGTATTCTGAATGTTTGGATTGAGGAGTTACATATGACGCTGCAAAACCACACTACTGGTGTTCCTAGCCTCTAGATGAGGGTTTTACGCATGATAGCATAGGTTGTGACTTATTATCATGGACATCACTAGGTCTACTTCGGATGCTTTTGTGTGCATTTTGAGTTTTTGGGTCAGATGAACAAACTTGTCTTGGACACAAATTTTGTAAAAACTTTTAAAACACCTATCTATTTTACTTTCAAAGTTTTCTATCGTTATGTGCAATCATATTCAACTAATGATGTGAATTGAAAATGTTACTTTTACATGTGTCACAAATGTCTATTTAACACATAATTTGCTAGATAATTAATTAATGTGTTAAAGTTTCTGGAAATATGTCGATATTGAATGTATTCAAAATGCATTTCCAAAATATGAACTCTAAGGAACATACAAAGAATTGTTGGGTTTTGGATGGTATACACACTTGTAAGATGTAGTATGATGAGTTGTGAATCCAACCTAACAATGATTCAGCAAATGCCAAGTGAAATGGCATTGAAGAGAAGTTTTATCAATGCACTATACTCAACGATATTATTCATCGATCAAATGATACAAATCCCTTGAAAACTCACTAACTCACCACTTGGAGAGAAAATAACCCATACTACAGAAGATAGGTTCTGCGTACTACGACTAGATCCATCGGTGTAACGAACAAATGGTTCTAAAGAGTCCAACATATGCAACAAATGTAAAGCAAATTACTAACCTCATAAAAAAACTCTAAAAGACACACACTAACACACACACATGCAATGAAAGCATATATACAGTGAATTTTACTATACTCAATTAAGCATAATAACGTTTGAGGTACAGCCTGTTTCGGGGCTGCGACAATGGAATCCCATCATAAGCTACTAACTTGTAGGCACCTTTTTCCAAAACATGCTTGAAAATATAAGGACCCATCCACATTGGTTCAAATTTACCTGCTCCAATTTTATTAGCTTCCTGATCGTAAATTAAGACTAGGTATCCTTCTGAGAAGATACGAGGCTTGACATTTCTATCATATTGCAACTTGATTCGTTTCTTATGTGCCTCATTAGCCAATGCAAAATCACGACAGGTTTCATCCAAATGGATAAGTTCTAAGAAACTCGCTTCTTCTTCAGAAGTGTCAGGTAACAAGTCAATTGCGAGTTTGAGAGATGAAATTTCACATTGTATCGGCAATATTGCTTCCAAACCATACACCAACTGAAAGGGTGTGAATCTAGTTGCATTTCTCACTGAGGTTCGATATGCCTAGAAGGCAGAGTACATGATTAAATTCCATTTTAATTTATGAACCCTTATCATTCTTTGCAACATTGGCTTCAAGACTTTGTTGATGGCCTCAACTTGTCCATTCGCTTGTGGATAATAAGGGGTAGAAATATCATGTGACAGTCCTAACTTAACAGTTAACTCAGCCATCATGTGATTGTGAAAATGCAACCCATGATCTATAAATATGGCCTGTGGTACACCAAAATGGGCAACCACGAGGTTAAAAAATAAAATAGCAGTTCTTTCGCCATTGTTGTTTAATGTTGGCATCGCCTCGGACCATTTGGTAAAATAGTCAACGGTGACTATAATATACCCATGCCCCCCGGTCAAGGTGGGGTTACATGTCATGAAGTCAATGCCCCATTTGGCGAATGGTCGAACAAAAATGACTGGATGCAATGGTGTAGATGGTAATCTAGTTCTGTGGTCATATATCTGGCATGCATGACAGCTTCTAACGACAATATTACAATCTTTGAATATAGTTGGCTAGAAGAGAATTATCTATGCGATAGCATATCCAGATAATTTTCCACCACAAGCACCTGAATGGAAATCATTCAAGGCTTTCTCGACTTCCTCATGTGTGAGGCACCTCCGTAAAATCATATCGATACAACGACGATAAAGAGTGTCACCAATGATCAGATAATCTTTGGCTTGGTATCGAATATGTCGTTATTGCGAGCGAGACGTTTCAGGTTGGAAAGTTTGGCTCTGAAGATAGATCAATATATCTCCATATGACGATGTCAAAAATAGAGACTAATCCAAAATCGATGGTTCAGATGTTGAATCAATGGAGGTTGAAGGAAGGTCACAAAGAAACTCGGCGAAAACAAGAGATTTATTTGATTTGGACTTGATGAATTCCAGATCAAGCTCCTGCAAAATGACGATCCATTTTGAGTATTTTCCCCTCAGCAATTGATGTGAGAAAATATATGTCATAAGGTTGCAATCTAAAATGATGGTGGTCTTCTGGAGTAGGATGTAGTGGCGAAATTTTTGAATAGCTTACATTGTTGCCAAAGCTAGTTTCTTGACATAAGAGTACTTACTTTATCTATCATTGAGATTGCGGCTCAAATAATATATCAGATATTCAATCCCATTTTCCTCTTGGACTAAAACCATGGCAATGGTTGTATCTGCAGCAATGAGATACAGGTAATAGTTATTTCGATAATTCAGAGAATACATTAATGACACTTTAATCAAGGTATCTTTAAGAGCATCAAAGGAAGCTTGCGCAACCTGATCCTAATGGAAGGGTATCTCCTTTTTCAAAAGATGTGTAAGACCTTTAGCCATTTCAGTGTAATTGGGAATGAAACTCCTCAAAAAGTTAGCCTTCCCTTGGAGTCTCTGTAACTATAAAATATTTGAAGGTGGAGGCAAGTCAAGAATTGGCTGAACCTTTAATGGATCGAGTCGAATTCCATCTCTAGACACTAAAAAACCAAGCAATCGACCAGAACCAACACAAAACACACATTTGTGTGGATTGAGTCGTATCTTGTAGTGTCAGCACCGTAAAATATCGCTCTCAAATGTTGTGGGTGATTAGTCTACTTTCGTGAATGAGAAGGTAAATCGTCAAGTTAAGGTTGAACAATGTGTTTGATGTTATGGAAGGCATAGTTCATTGCCCTCTGAAATGTCGCCGCTACATTTTTCAAACCAAATGGGAGTTTCCTATAAGAAAATGTGCCCCATGGACATATAAAAGTTGTTTTAGATTAGTCCTGTGTGTAGGTTTTAACCTTGTATATAAATTACCTACATACGAATTCTAAAACACAGAAAAGAAACAATGCGAGAGAATAACTCATAAAACACATATACACAAAGATTTCCCCTGGATCCCAAAATTGGGACTACCAGCTTGATTTTTCATTATGTTCCTTTCAATGTTATAATACATATCTATACATGCTGAAGCATCCAATACCACGGACCAAAAACCATCGCGTCCAAAAACATATGCCAAAATCATACACAAAACCATAGGTGGGTCCGCCCATCCTAACATAGGGTCCAAAACCAAAATTTTCCGAGGTGTTGCCATGGACCCCATAAAGTGGGGTTATGGGTACACCTCAAACCCCTTGTGACCCCCCCGCTACACAATCGGCGCAATGAAGGGGGTGCTCTGCCCCCCCTCTAACCCCTTGGTTAATTACGTGGGCTAGTCATGGAAAGAATATAACACAACCCAACACTGTGGGCGGATATTGATTTGATTGTATCTGGAAAAACCATCCATAAATGAGAAAATTTTGCATCCAGAACATTCACCAATAATCTGGTCGATAAAAGGAGTAGGATAATTGTCCTTTGGACATGCCTGATTTACATCCCTATAATCGATGCACACTCAAATTGTCCCTTGTTTTCTTATCACAGGAACAACGTTGGAAACCCAGTCAGTAAGAGGTATAGGGTAAATGAAACCAACATGCAAAAGCTTTTCAACCTTTGCTTTAATGGTAGCAACTTTCTTTGGATGAATAGGTCGAAGCCACTATCATACTAGTTTGACATCAGGATAATTTTTTTTCATGTTCAACAATACTAGAGTCTATACCTGCCATCTCCTCGTATGACCATGCAAATATATCTCAAAATTCATGAAAGAGAGTACGGTAATTATCAAGTTCTCATGGAGAAAAATATTTTTCGACATGAATGTTTTCTACAACATTAGGTTTGCTCGAAATATAAATAGAAATCATTTCTTCAATATTTGACAGGTTTCGCTCCAAATCTACTGTGTCTATGAAAACAAAATTCGAAAGGAAATCAACAACTGAAGGGTGGTTAAGTTCATTTTAATAATATTCGATGTCATCTAGAAGATGGGAATGATGATGATAATCTTCCCAAGGTTTTCTCCTATCATCATTGATTGGACAATTCCTTCATCTATAGAAAATATACATGAAAAAGGATCCGAAGAAGTACCATATTCTAATGAATGGTCTACCCATACAATTGGTGAAAGTGGATTTGGGTTTGCTGCTCAAGCCAGAAAAATTGATTGCTATGCAAGCTCAATGCAGATTAGCGGCATAACTTTAGTATTACTATCAACTTCAGAATTGTTGGTAATCCTCCTTAAATCAGATGATGTGGAGAAAATCATGTTGCAAGTCTCTACTCTTGCCACTTCCGCCAAATCAGATGGTGACGGTAGCGAGGGTTGGATCCTCAAAGAGACCTACACCAACACTTTGAAGTGATAGCAGGGGTCAGTGTGTCAACGGAATGCTTCCATTCACCTGAGAACTAGATGCAAAGAAGGCGAGTTGATCAATAATTGTGATTCCACCTTTATGAGGGAACACAATCGTACGAAAGTACGTGGAAACAACAACAGCCATAGCATATACCCATTGCCTTCACAGTAAAATGTTGTAGTCGAGGGGTCCATCAACTACCTCAACTTCAATAGTAATTGTTTTCCTCCCTAGTTCAATTTGCAGGTTACTCAAAATCCCACAAGGTGTATATGTGCATCTGTCGAAAGCTTTTAACGTTGTTGATGATCTTGACAATGGGGGTGAACCAAGTGTTTTCCAGCAGCTCATTGACATCATGCAAGTATATGCCCCCTTGTACATAATAGTTCAGTGAACATTCTTATTGAGAGCCTTTACTTGAATTAGGAAAGCTAATTGTGCCCATAACTGTAGTGTATATTCCGCATGGTTAAAAACCACAAGATTTGAATCCGTAGGGTCTATTCCACTAATTGTTGACAGTAAATCCTGCTCCTAGGAGGGACATTTTTGTAACACCTCGAGTGTCGACATAGCAGAAGGGGATTGAGAAAGGTATTCTACTATGTTATTTTTCTAAGCTACTCGAGCTCGAGGGCAAAATGTCGATTTATGCACAACTCCCTTTGGTCCTTTTATTGTCAATTCTAGCACAATAGGTGGTGGAATATTTTCAGATGAAGTTGATGTTGAAGGATTAGGTTGATCAGTGGCCTGATTATTCGAAGACGAAAATGGATTTCCATAATATTTATTTCGTTTTGAGGCTTTTTAATCGATAGAATAAGTACTTGGGATGTGGAAGCATGGTCTGTCACAACCAAATGTATCTCCGGGTTTGGAAATGGATCAATCAATACTACAGATATGTTAGAAGTCTTTAGAATCTTATAGACTTCTGAGCGATGTGGACAATTGATCTGAAGTGGGGCACTAAAGCCTTCTTGTCATGCTTACAAGAACCTCTCCCACTCCAAAGCTTATATATCCCCAAGATCTATGCTTATGATTGATAATTTGTAGAATTAAAAGAACTTGAAATAGGTGTATGGTTGTGTTTTCCTTTAACTGTTAAGTGCTTATGTTGATTTATTTAAACTAATATGGAATGCATATAGCAGTAAATAAAGCAGCAAATAAGCAAACCACAAGAGACAACAATATAATATGGAGTTCTCCCTGATATCTTGGGCTACGTCTCCTTAGGCTCTAATCAACTCAATTAGACTCTATGGGATTATGGGTGAATTCTTTTCAAGTTCCACATTCAACTCCAATATGTTACGACTAAACCATGGGCTTAGAATACCATTTTTATCCCTCGTCATTTGGCTCTCTGGCTCTCGGCTCTTGGCTCTCGGCTCTAGCTCTCGGCTCTCGGCTCTTGGCTCTCGGCTCTGGCTCTTGGCTCTTAGCTCTCATCTCCAGCTCTCAGCTTTGGCTCTGGCTCTGTCTTTGGCTTTTGGCTCTGAATCTAGCTCTTGGCTCTCGCTCTGGATCTTTGTAAGGAGAATAACTTTCTCCAACCTCTGGTGGCTTCTCTCTGTTCTCCTCTTATTGGCTCGGATTATTTCCAATGCCTGAGCTACCCCTGAGCCTCTACACAATGATGGGAATTATCCCTCTGATGGCTCGAAATCCTCGAGTCCATAAGAATCATGCCTCCAGACCCCCTGGACGGTTACCAAAACGTATTTGGTTCCCAAAAACGCCTTCCTCTGTGCTAGACCTTTCTGTCCGTCTCTTCACCTTCTCTTCTATGCTTTAATTTGTGTTTTCATGACACATTATGTTTCATCATTTCTCTGTGGCTCTGCATCTCTTCGACTGGCCCTATGGCTCACTGGTTCTGTGTCTGGCCCTCTAGCTCTCTGGCTTTGTGGCTTTGCGTCTGTCCCTTTGGCTCACTGGCTCTATGGTCCTGCATCTTCTATATTGCATTCCTGTTAAAAAACACCCACTTACAACGTGGCACAGGTGAATGGGAACCGTTACAAAGAAAATACACAGTCGGCCTTTCTTCAGGTAAATTCCCGAAAATGGAACATAATAACAAATGCATAGGAAATTCATGGCAAAATAAATTAATCTGAATATCAAGGAACAATAAAATTGACACTATAACGTCGTCGGGTCTACCCATCAAAATCTCATGTCGCATAGTGCATTGGCCCCTTCGCATTATCGCGATCTGATTTACCGATCTCTGATCACTTCGATCACTGCCTCATTAGCTATTGGCATTATCATTATATCGCTTTTCGGCAGTCGCTGCTTCCATGGTCCACATCCCTTAAGCTCCCCCGATCAGCGATCTCTGATCAGATCCTAACCGTTGATTCCTTTTCTGATCCAACGGCTCAAAGTGCTCGTCCTCATTGGCCTATCGCATATTGTAATGCGTAATGGCATGGGTCTTGGTGTTATGCTCCTCTGATCACCGATCGCATCAGCATATCACTATCATTGATTGCACATCACATCATCGCATGTCAACATCCCTTTATATTGCACTACCCAATCGCTGATCTCAACGCATTGCATATTAGCCCTCCGCAATGCTACGGGTCCTCCCCTTGGGTTATGTACGATGTGATATTGCGATGTGCAAATCGCAATCGCATATTGCTGCATGCTTCAGCTTGCGGTAAGTCCTCTCTTTTGATTTTCCTCTGATGCAATTTCCTCTCAGGAAGATGTATTTCCCTTAAGTCCCATTTAATGAGAAATTGCCTCCTTTTCTAAGGACATTGGGCAAATTTCGTTTTACAATAAATTCTTCATCTGAACTCCATTTTAGCCCATTCAAATTGTGTTAGATTCAGAATGAAGAGATCTACACAATGAGACTATTTCCAAGGGCATCCTTTGCCTTTCATTTTCCTCTATGAGGAATATTTTTAAACTTAGAGTCTATGCTAGATCCATTTTGGATCATACCTTCCCACTAAAAATCTTTTGGACTCCAAAAGACTGATATACTGATCTGAACAGTAAATGAGAGTACCTCACCCTCTTCTTTCAGCCTCCATACACTTGCCTTGCATAGTGCCTCTAAACCAAATCCTTTGAACACTTCCTTCCTTTATGTGCTTTTCCTCCTGGGAAGAATTGTTTTCCTCCTTGACTTCTTGCAGAACTCCTGCTGAGAAGGTCACAAAAGGTAGTTTGAACTTCTATGCCTTGATCATTAATACAAGGTGGCTCAAACCAATGTGAAGTTATATCTACTTCACAAAAATTTTATTTGTACTTGTTTGACATACTGTCAACAACAAATGTTAACAAGAACAGGATTACAGACAACAACTGGATGGCCTAAACTCCTGCTTCATCAAAAGAAACATATTTTCACATCTTGTGAATTACCTCCATGTCTTTACATTTGCACACAAATGATTGACTAGATAACAAGCCAACAAAACATGCCTTTAAAACAATTGACCCTTCAAGTCAAGCATGTAGAAAAAAAATTCTACAGTTCTTTTTCAAAGATGAAACACTTCATCAACATCTCCATCTTGGAGACCATATCAACTTTTCTCAAGTCAATATTGCATTACATGCATGTTTACAACAAAGTAATCAACCCTTCAAGTTAATCACACACACATGTTCAAATATAAAGAAATCATCAATGTCCTTGTGTTCGTGCACATCATTCTCATGCATGCATTTCATCCTTCAACTTTTGCTTAAGCACACTGTACTTTTGAAGCTGAAATGAATATAACGTTGCAGCAATAAAGTGAGTCTCCTACTCAACTTTTCCATTCACCTTCTTGGTAAAAGCCTGCAACTTGCATTCCATTAACAAAGAAATGCATTTTGTTGATTTGATGCATTTTCAAAAGACATGCAACCTTAATTGAATAAGAAATCTAATCATTTCTTACCAATCCATTTCAAAGGTGCTACCTTTGTTTGCACATCAACATCAACATGTGAATCATCCTGAAACACATCATTTATGGAATCTTTCTTTCCATTCCTGCCATTCTTTCATTCCACCTTCTTCAAGTTTCCTGGAAGCATTGTTGGATTCAGAGTCCAACATTTTGCATCAATATGTCCTTGCTTATGGTAGTAAGTGCAACACATGTGATCTTCTCAACATCATGATTTGCGTTGTCCAATGGATGTTTTGCTTTTTGCTTCTTTTCCTTCCAAAGTTTCCTACATGTGGCCATGTTCTTCCAACAGCTAGAAACATTATGGTTATCCAAACCACAAAAGGAACATGCAATGTTTTTCTAGTGCTTATATGGAAATTTACCATGCTTTACATAATCAAAAGGAATATGATTAGAACTGCATTTATACCTTTCTTTTTCACCTTTATTACCTTCATGAGGAGGTGAGTCAAATGAAGAAGTGGCCCCCTTTGGAACACCATCAATCTATTCAAAGCTTTCAGAGTTTCCACAACTCTCTGGTTCAAGTGTATGCTTATGAACACCTTTGTACTACAACGCATGTTTCAAACTATTGCATTCCCCGTGGATACAATCTTTACACTCTTGAGGTAGAAGACCTGAAATGAACCTCCTTCTTGGAATTGTTTCAATTGTCTTCATGGCAACTTTGGAACTTTCTCTATAAGATTGTCCATATCCAAGACCCAAATACTTAGGCCTTTCCTCAAACATTATTGGGTCAACAATACCCTATGCATGTTTGCCCAAGCCTTTTCCTTGATAGCCCATCTTGGACATTAACTTGGACCCTATGACTCTAGTATGTTTTTCTAAAGAACCAACATAAACATTATTAGAGGAATTCGAAGACAAACTGGAATTGTTTACCTCTTCTTCAGGCTGATACTTGACTAAGGCTTATTTGGTAACAAAGCGTTGTGTCTCCAACTCATGCACCCTTTCCAGGTTCATATTTGTAATATGAAGTTGGCCTTCCACTCCCTGCAATTTGTTAGAAAGCAACTACTGCTCTTCCTTCATGGAATTCAACTGATCTCGAAGTTCAACACTCATTTCTCTTACCATATCCATCATGATGAACAAGTCTTGGTTCATGTCTTCATCAGAGAATATTGTGATGAAGGATTTGAGTACTTACTTGTAGAAGTAGTCATTATCAAAATGAACAAAAGAACTTAAAACAAGATTAACAAAGAGCTTATTCAAGCAACCTTTTGCAACAAACCTCTTCTGCTTCAAGGATTGCTCTGAGGTCCTCTGGGATAAGAATAATTCCTTCAACCCTTCTTCCTTCTTGTCCTCTCCTAGACCTAGCTACTAATAGCTTTCCCTTCACCTCTGCAAACACACACAACAGTGAGTTTACAAACAATCAAACAGCTAAATCCTTTATAATGTTTGAAAACCTTTCAAGTCAAACAAGCATATAGATTGCTCTGTCAATCAAGCATTCTGATCTGATACCACTTGCATCATGATACAACCTACTTAATGATACAACCTACTCTGCTATAAGTTACTCTGATATAACCAACTCTAATACCACCTTCTTTGAAGGTGGGGTTAATCAACCTGATGCTCAGATATCACCTGATTTGAAATGTGGCACTAAAGGTTTCTTGTCTTGCTTACAAAAACTATCCCACTCCAAAGCTTATATATCCCTAAGATCTATGCTTATGATTGATAATTTGTGGAATTAAAATAACATGAAATAGGTGTATGCTTGTGTTTGCCTTTAACTATTAAGTGCTTATGCTCATTTTCTTAAATTGATATGAAATTCATATAATAGTAAATAAAGTAGCAAATAAGAAAACCACAGGAGACAACAATATAATATGGAGTTCACCCTAATATCTTGGGCTACGTCTCCTTGAGCCCTAATCAACTCGATTAGACTCTTTGGGATTATGGTTGAATTCTTTTACAAGTTCCACAATCAACTCCAATAGATTATGACTGAACCATTGGGCTTAGAATACCATTTTTATCCCTAGCCGTTTTGCTCTCTAGCTCTCGGCTCTCAGCCCTGGCTCTCGGCTCTCAGCCCTGGCTCTGGCTCTTGGCTCTGGCTCTCAGCTCTAGCTCTAGCTCTCTCCCTCGCTCTGGCTCTTGGCTCTGGCTCTGGATCTTTGTAAGGAGAATAACCGCCTCTAACCTTTGGTGGCTTCTCTCTTCTCCTCTTAGTGGCTTGTATTATTTCCAATGTGTGAGCTCCCCCTAAGCCTCTACAAAACAATGGGATTTATGCCTCTGATGGCTCGAACTCCTCGAGTCCACAAGATCACGTCTCCAGACCCCCTAGACGGTTACCAAAACCTCTTTGGTTCCCAAAAATTCCTTCATCTGTGCTGGACCCTTCTGTCTGTATCTTTTCCTTCTCTTCTGTGTTCTAATTCATGTTTTCATGACACGTTATGTTTCATCATTTCTCTGTGGCTCTGCGTCTCTTTGACTGGCCCTTCGCTCCCTGGCTCTATGGCTCTGCGTCTGGCCCTCTAGATCTATGGCTCTGTGGCTTTGCATCTAGCCCTCTAGCTCACTGGCTCTGTGGTTCTATGTCTTCTATAACACATTCCTATTACAAAATGCCTACTTACAGCATGGCACAGGTGAATGGGAGCCGCTGAAAAGAAAATACATAGGTGGCCTTTCTTTTGGAAAATTACCGAAAATAGAACATAATAACCAATGCACAGGAAATTCATGGAAAAAAAGATTAATCCAGATCTCAAGGAACAATAAACTTGACATTATAATGTCATCGAGTCTGCCCATTGCAATCACATGTCGCATGGTGCATTTTCCCCTTTGCATAATCGCAATCTGATTTACCGATCTCTTATCACTCTGATTGACACCTCATCGGCTATCAACATTATCACTATATTGCTTATTGGTGGTCGCTTCTTCCATGGTCCGCAACCCTTAAGCTCCCCAGATCAACGATCTCCGATCAGATCTTGACTGTTGATTCCTTTTCCAATCCGATGACTCAAAGTGCTCATCCCCATCGGCCTATCGCATATCGTCTTGGTGCTATGCTCCTCCAATTGTTGATCGTTGATCACATCAGAGTATCACTATCATTGATCGCACATCACATCATCGCATGTCAACAACCCTTTGTATTGCGCTACCCAATCACTGATTGCTGATATCAGTGCATTGCATATCAGCTCTTCGCAATGTTATAGTTCCTTCCCCTTGGGTTATGTGTGATGTGATATCGTGATGCAACAAATTGCAATCGCATATCGCTGCATCCTTCAGCGTATGGTAAGTCTTCTCCTTTGCTTTTCCTCTAATGCGATTTCCTCTAAGGAACATGTATTTCCCTTAAGTCCCATTTTATGAGAAATTTCCTCCTTTTCTAAGGACATTAGGAAAATTTATTTTTACAATAACTTCTTCATCTGAAGCGCATTCAAATTGCATTAGATTCAGAATGAAGAGATATATGCAATGAGACTATTTCCAAGAGCATCCTTTGACTTTCTTTTTCCTCTGTGAGGAGTATTTTTAGACTTAGAGTCTATACTAGATCCATTTTGGATCAACAATCGCTTGTAAAATGCTCGTCATTATAGATTAGACATGGATAACGAGGTTTTAGTGCCGAAGTAGAGGAATCTGATAATTTCTCTTGAGGGGGATCATCTTGCTTCTTCTTATTTTTCCCCTTCTTCTTGCCTCCTGGTTGCTTTTGATTCTTTCTCTTGTCAAATGACACGACATTGACTTCTAAAGCAAGAGTGTTTTATGATGCGTTGGAAGTTTGATTAGAAATGGTAAGTGTTTGACCAGATGGTCTACTTGCCATTTGTGTGCTCAAATAACCAATCACACTGTCGTTGGCCTGAGAGTCCTTACTCTACGATGGAGGAGGAGGACTGGGAAAGTTGGTCAAGGTGCATTCA